>JAJPUD010001954.1:75100-179494 GCA_023553655.1 Myrmecobius fasciatus
TAAAATATAGTTTCCTTCCTTATGTCTTTTAATTAGATCTATTTTTTTTACTTGATCCGAGATAAGGATTGCTACCCCTGCCTTTCTTTGTTCACCTGAAGCATAGAAGATTCTGCTCCAGCCCTTTACCTTCACTCCGTATGTATCTCTATGTTTTAGATGTGTTTCTTGTAAACAACATATTGTAGGATTCTGGCTTTTAATCCAGTCTGCTACCCGCTTCTGTTTTATGGGAGAGTTTATCCCATTCACATTCACAGTTAAAATAACTATATCTGTATTCCCTGCCATCTTATTTGCCCAGAGTTATGATTTTCTCTTCCCTTTCCCCTCTCTCCCTTCCCCCCTCCCCAGTACTTTATTTTTGATGACCACCTCCCACCAATAGTCCTCCCCCCTTTAGAGTCCCTCCCTCCCCTTTATACCTTTCCCCTAATCCTTCTATTAGTTTATCCCTTTCCTTTACTCCTTTCCCTCCCACCTTCCCACAAGGAAGGTCAGGCCTTTCTTTGAAGCCAAATGTGTCTGATATACTCTCTTAGAGTCCAATCTAATGAGAGTAAGGTTTACACAATACTTATCGCCCTCCCTTCTTTCCCTCAATTATATTAGATCTTCTATGTCTCTATGAGATTTTGCCTTATTTTACCTCCTTTATTTTTACTTTATTTTGCCTCCTTCCCCCCCCCTTTTTCAAATTTTTTTATCCCTTCCAGCTCTAATTTCCTTTCCATTATTATCAAAGAAAAATCGAATTATACCACCATTCTTTAAGGATACCTATAGTAGAAATATAGTTCTCAAGAGTTCTTTCCTTTTTACCTTTTTATGCTTCTCTTGAGTTCTGTATTTGGAGGTCAAATTTTTTGTTCAGGTCTGGTCTTTTCATTAGAAATATGTGAAATTCTCCTGTATCATTGAATGACCATCTTCTTCCCTGGAAGATGATGCTCATTTTAGCTGGATAACTTATTCTTGGTTGTAATCCAAGTTCTTTTGCCTTTCGGAATATCTGATTCCAGGCCCTTCAATCCTTCAATGTGGAAGCTGACAGATCCTGTGTAATTCTAATTACAATTCCTCGGTATTTGAACTGTTTCTTTCTAGCTGCTTGCAATATCTTTTCCTTGGTGCAATAGTCCTGAAATTTGGCCACGATATTCCTTGGGGTTTTAACTTTGGGGTCTTTTTCACGAGGTGATCAGTGAATTCTTTCAATACCAATTTTGCCTTCTGATTCTAAAACATTAGGGCAGTTCTCTTTCACGATTTCCTGGAAGATAGCATCCAGGTTCTTTTTTTCATCGTGGTTTTCAGGGAGTCCAATAATCCTTAGATTGTCTCTCCTGGATCTGTTTTCAAAGTCAGTTGTTTTTCCTAGGAGATATTTCATGTTTTCTTCCATTTTTTCATTTTTTTTTTGTTTTTGTTTGACTGATTCTTGAAGTCTTATTGAGTCATTTACTTCTATTTGTTCAATTTTAATTTTTAGAGTATTATTTCCTGCAGTTATCTTTTTTAGCTCCTTTTGTAGCTGGACAATTGAATTTCTTGATTCAATGCATTCTTTTTCCATTTTGCCAATTTTATTTTTCAATGAATTGTTGTCTTTTCCAATTCACCAATTTTGTTTTTCAGTGATTGTTGTCTTTTTCCAATTTGCCATTTTTATTTTCCAGTGAATTGGTGATTTTTTCCAATTCACCATTTTTATTTTCCAGTGAATTGGTGATTTTTTCCAATTCACCAATTTTATTTTTCAGTGAATTGTTTTTTTTCCAATTCACCCATCCTGTTTTCCAGTTTTTGATATCTCTGTTGCCCTGATCTCAATTTATTTCCCCATTCTTCTTCTAGCTCTCTTTTGAGATTCTTTATGCAATCATCCAGGTAAGCCTTCTGAAAGGGAGACCAACTTAAGTCGGCCTTTGTGGCTTCATCTGGGATTGTTTTCATAATGTCAGGATCTGGGGACTGCTCTATTTTTTCTCCGGAAAAGCTGTCTATGGTGAGAGCTCTCTTCTGTTTCTTAGAAATGCTTTTGAGTTGAGGTATCAGTCACCAGCAGGGAATATTGCCGCAGTTTCAATTTGCCCTGGGGCAGTTTGCCGAGTTGACTTCTGGTCTGAGGCTGGTGGGGCTAGATCCGCACTAGGACCACGTTTTCAGTGGCTCTCAATCCACCCTTTACCAAAGGCAGATCTGCCAAAGCACCTGCCCGCAAGCAGAGCAAAGTGGCCCAGGCATCTCCCAGGGGCTTCCTGGGTGCCTAAAATCCGCCCCTCTATCGCAGCCCTGACTTCCGCTGTGGCTGGTGTCTGATGGCGACCAGTGGCCGATTTCCCCTGCGGCTAACCTCCGAAGTTTTTTCAAAGTAGATTGTTGATAGAAGTGCGATGTAGTCCAAGTGTTTGGTGGAGCCCTCACTCCCAAACCAGTTCGGAGACTCAATTTGTCTGGGTCTGAGGGAAGGTCTCAGGAGCTCACAGAGAATGCTATCTGCAGTTCACCATCTTGGCTCCGCCCCCCATTTTGGATAAATTTTGACTGTATTCCATTAATATAGATAATAAAGAACTAACTCTGTGTAGACTATACATGCACACACACACACATATATCACTTCAAAGATTATCATAGAATTATTACATGTTAAGATGCAAAATGGCATAGTGGATGAGACCAACCCTTAAGTCATGGAGACATGAGTTCAAGGAAGCATGCTGCAATGAATTTTAAGTTAGAAGATTAGAAGATCTGGATTCAAGTCTTGCTTCTGACCCTTACTAGCTGTGGGGCATTGGACAAATTCTTCTCTCTTTCCTCAGTTTATTTATAGGTAATGAAGGTTAGATTGAGTAGATGGCCTTTTGTGTCCCTTCTAGTAATATAATTTCTGATCCTATGACTCATGTTAGGTATGCAAGCATAGGTCAGTCAATCAACTTCCTTGTGCCACAGGCCATTCTCTGACATTGCCTGTAAGTTACAAGGAAGAATTGCTGATTATTATCAGTGAAGAGCTTGGGCTGAGCTAAGAGGCATAGCTTCCTAGAATAAGGAAATGATAGACCTTCAGCATTCTGCCCTGGTCAGATCGTATCTCTCATATATGGTATCATGGTTTAAGAAGAACATTATGGAGCAATCTAGAGGTGTTATAAATAAAAACTATACATAAAAATCCCTTTGGACTACATAATGACTTAAGAAACTATATATGAACTTTATCTATGTTTTGTTGTATATTTATTTATTTTATTCAATATTTTCTAAATGCAATTTAATTGAGTTCAGAAGTGTTGGAGGCCAGAATGGGCCACACCTCTGAACTGGAGAATGACCAGAAGACCACATCTAATGTAATAAAGGGCTTTGCGTCCATGGCACGTGAGACTCAAATGTATGAGGAAGGTTCATGGGAAAACATGAATACTGACTTCAAGTATCTGAAGACCTATCCTGTGGAGGAGGTCTAAGATTTAATTTATCAGGTTCCAGAGGGCAGAATGAGGAACAGTGGGTAAATTTTAAAAAGAAACAAATTTAGGCAAGGTTTTGGTAGAAACTTTCTAAAAATTAAGAAGTGTTCAAACAAGAAACTGACCCCCTTAAGAAGCATTGGATTTTTACTGCCTTGGAGTTTTTCAAGTAGAGGTTAGATGATCATTTGTCATGTGAACAAGTCAAGTCAACAAGAATTTATTAAGCACCTATGATGGGCCAGGCACCATGGCAAAAGATGAAAATACAAAGGCAGGAAAAAAAGCAATATATGCTTTCCAGAAGCTCACAGTCCACCACCATCAACATACAAACAAGAGCTGTGCTGGAAGGCACTAGCATTAATGGTGATCAGGAAAGGCTGATGCTAAGATTTTAGCCAGAATCTGAAAGAAGCCAGGAAATCCAGGGGATAGAGTCAAGGAAGGAAAGAATTTTACACATGAATGAACAGCCAAGGAAATTGCCTATGGTGGGGGGATGGAGTGTCTTGTGTGAGTAACAGCAGAGGCCAGTGCCACTGGATCACAGAGTACTTTGAGGAAAGTTAAAAAAAACTGTACAGAAAGGATTAGAGTGTGAAGAGCTTCAAAAGTCAGAGAATTTTATATTCAATTCTGTATGTGATAGGGAGCTGCTAGAGTTTATGGAACAGCAGTATTCATATATGGAGTGATATGTTTATATACATATATATATACATGCATATATATATATATACATACATTAGGAATTGAAAATTGACAGCTAAATGGAGGATGTATTGGATCTGGGAGAGACAAAGTAGAAAGACTAATTAGGTGGCTCTTACTACCTTGTGAGAGGATGAGAACTAACTCTAAAGTGGTGCAGTGTCAAAAGAAAGTAGATATATACAAGTGAAGTTAGAAAGGTAGACTTAACAGGACTTATCAACAGATTGGATGGAGTGGGGGTAGGAAGAGAAGGAAGAATCAAGGGTATTTAGCCTAAATAGCTGGGAAGATGATGGTACCTTTGGCAATGGGGAAGGTTTAGGGAGAAATATAAAGAGTTCATTTTGAAAATACTGAATTTAAGATGTCTATGATGCACATAATTTGGGATATTGAAGAGATAGTTGATTAGGTAAGAGTGGAGGTCAGGAGAGAGGTTAGGCTGGATAAAGAGATCTGAGAAGCAACTATCTATATAGAAATGATAATTGAAACCATTAGAGCTCATGAGACTATCAAGAGAAAAGCCAAATCATACTGTAGTGAGGATTTCTGTTGGATATGGTTTGAACTAAACAACTGCTAAATTCCCAGTCTATTCTCAAATTTTGTGATTCTGTGAGTTCCCACACCAATAAAATCACAGATTTATACAATTAGCATTTTGGAATCTTAGAACCGGAAGGGCCATCAGGATCATATTCCATCCCTCTCTTTTGGACAATGAGAAAATTAGAGCCAGATAAGTTAAATAATTGGCTTTGATCATATAGGTAGATTTAGTAGTAGTACTTAAACTAGAATTCAGTTTTGATTCTTAGTCTGGAGTATATCCATTTTGTGATTCATTAAACATGCCCAACTTTTCATGACCCCATTTGGGGTTTTCTTGGCAAAGATATTAGAGTGGCTTGACATTTCCTTCTTTAGCTCATTTTACAGATGAAGAAACTGAGCCAAACATGGCTAAGTGACTTGCCCAGGGTCACTCAACTAGTAAGTGTCTGAGGCTGAATTTGATGAAGATGAGCTTTCTTGACTCCAGATCTGGCATTCTATCATTTGTACCACTTAGCTACCCCTATTTCAATTAGCTACAAATATTTGAGGGAAAATAATCATATTGGAGGATTCTGAGATAAATGTTAAATGATACATCCACTTTAGGATTAGACATTGAACAAAAACTTTATGATTAATACCTTTAAATATCGATCTTATAAAGTATAATTACACATATTTATTATGATTGCATTTCTCCTTTCTGCAGCAGATAAATGAGGTCAAATTTGCTGTGTGATGTGAACCCAACAAAGGCAGCTAACACGGTGGCAGATTTTACATAGGCCAGGGACTTTTCAGCAACTAGAAACCAACCACCCTTGTCATTTGCACTCTCTGCCAATTTTCCTGCTATAAGTAAGTGAAGCATTTCTTTCATTATATCTTTGTCTCATTCTGTTTCTGTCTACATACACACAGCCACACATTAAATTATGTAAGAATCTAAGTTAGAAAAGCATCTGACTGGGTTCCAAATGAGCCTGGAGCCATTGAGTCTCCTTCTTGCCTTTTAACACTAAATTTGAATAATCTAAATAAACAGAAAAATATACAGTGTTAAATCCTACATATGAGTGTTTGGGCCTTATGAGTATGTGTTTTCCTTTCTATTCTAAACCTGAAGTTTATGTTTCATCAGTGTGGGGGACATTCAGTGTGAAAACGCCTTCTACCAACACAAGCTATATTGCAATTTCATAATCTCTGAGATTTTCTTGGAGGTCCTGGGGCAATGAGGTACCTTGCCCAGGATCACAAAGTTAGCATGTGTCAAAATCAAGATTCAAACTCAGGTCTTCCAGATATCCCAATGAGGGTAACAGTCACTTGGACATAGTACCTTTCTTAGGTATTTTTTTATCTCTAATTTATAAATACAAGAAAAGGGTTTGCAGATTAGTGCAGGGTTTGAAGAATCACTTATGAAGTACCTGCCATGTGCAGGCACTATGCCAGGCACAGAAACAATCTTATGTTCTCAAAGTCTACAATTGAGACAGAAGCTCTCGATGGCCCTATCCAAGTGGAAACTCTTGTAGGAAAGAATCCAGCAGTGATGTGGAGATCTGAAAGCTAGTATACATAAATTTAGAGAGAGCATGACATCAGAAGATCACCTATCAAGTGATGAGGTTTTTTTTCTTCAGTTATATTAAACATCTACTTGAAATTATAGTCTCTTGAAGTATAGACCGTCAAAGTAATGAGACTGGTTTTCCATTCAGAACTTATGGAAAACTGAGTGACTGTTTTCTTCTCACACCTCCTAGTTCTTTAATGAAGGAGATGACAAAATTGTTCCCATCACAAAAACTGGGTGGCATATTGTGAAATCAAATCAGGGAGACAAAGAAGCAATGTGTATAAATGTGTATGTATGTATGTGTGAGGGGGTATAGGAGGCGGGAGTCCTAATTAAATTAGCAGCTAAACTTAGCTGGCTCACAAAAAAAAATGACACACATTTTCTAAGGTGTCAATGATGAAGAAGTTCACTCAAGGGAAGTTTATGAAAGAAGTAAAAGTCTAGAAGACAGGAACATTTGACAACATTTTCTGCTTCTTCGAGGCTATTCTCTCCCAAGTATCATCTCTGAAGTACCCAAAATGGTGTTCATATTTACAAGGTTAGTATTTTATATTCAACCAAAACTTCTAACATGGAAAGATGAACATGCTTAGCTCAAGAGGTCTTATAAAGGAAAATGGCAATTAATATTTTCTATATGGTGCTAAGAAATTTGCCAGAGATGATATACTACTTTTGTAAACCAAATAAGTAGACAGCTGCTCTGATGTGGCTACACACAGTAGTATGGGCAGCAAATGCTTATCCGGCTCTTAAAAAAAACCCCAAAATCCTACCCACAACACATTTTAAATTTTATTCTTCATAATCAACATTTTCTCTATCACTTAAGTTTAGAGTCTAAAACAATCAACAAAACTAGAAATCAAGTCCTGATTTGTAGTATTTAAATTTTTTTTTCTTAGGGGTAAATATACTGATCATTTAATAATCAATTTTCCAGTTCAGTCTAGCTCTAGCACAACTCTGGTTGTACCACAGTCACAACTAGAGAAGTTTTGAGAAATTCTATGCATAAAAGGATTCTTAATAAAGGATAACTGTATCTTTAATTGAGGAAACAGTTTTAACTTTTGATAATTATAAATTTTATAATCTGTAAAATTAATGGGCTGGTCTTTTGTTGTTGTTCAGTCATGTCCGGCTTTGCATGGACCATAGCATACCACATACTTCTATCTACCATTCTCTTTTTTTTTTTTTTTTTTTGTTAAAGCTTTTTATTTGTATAACATATGTATGGGTAGTTCCCCAACATTGATCTTTACAAAGCTTTACATTACAAATTTTACCCCCAGTCCCCTCCCCTCCCCTAGATGGCAGGAAGTCCACTACATGCTAATAATGTTGAAATGCTTGAGAAGTTATGCAAGAAAAATCCTATCTACAAGAAAAAAAAAAGAATCAGAGAAAGGCAACACAATGCAAACAAATGTCAGTAGATATCATGAAAATGTTATGTTGTAGTCCATATTTCATTTCCCTCTCTCTGGGTGTATATGGTGTTCTTCAGTGAACAACTGGAACTCGTTTGAGACAATTCTTCGTTGCAGAGAACCACGTCCATCAGAATTGATCATCATGTAATACTGTTGTTGCTGTGTATGATGATCTCCTGGTTCTGCTCGTTTCACTCAGCATCAGTTCATGCAAGTCTCTCCAGGCCTCTCTGAAATCGTCCTGCTGGTCATTTCTTACAGAGCAATAATATTCCATAACATTCATATACCATAATTTATTCAGCCACTCTCCAATTGATGGGCATCCCTTCAGTTTCCAGTTTCTAGCCACCACAAAAAGGGCCGCCACAAACATTCTTGCACATGTGGGTCCCTTTCCCTCCTCTAAGATCTCTTTGGGATATAGGCCCAGTAGAAACACTGCTGGGTCAAAGGGTATGCACAGTTTGACAACTTTTTGGGCATAGTTCCAAGTTGCTCTCCAGAATGGTTGGATCCGTTTATCTACCATTCTCTTGAAGTCTGTCCAAGCTCATGCTCATTGTCTCCATGATGTTATCCAGCCATCTCATCCTCTGCTGTCCTCTTCTTTTCCCTTCAGTCTTTCCCAGCATCAGGGGATTTTCCAATGAGTCTCATCTTCTCATTATGTGGCTGAAGTATTTAAACTTCAGCTTCAGTATTTGACTTTCCAGTGAATAATCTGAGTTAATTTTTTAAAGTATCGATTGATTTGATCTCTTTGTTGTCCAAGGGACTCTCAAAAGTCTTTGCCAATATTGACAATTTTAAACTGTCTATCTGCAGTTAGCTTTCCTTATAGTCCTATTCTCAGCTGGATTCTGAAGCCTTCAGAAAACTTCATGAACTTATAGACCCAGATCACAAACCCTCAGCAATTATATAGTCTAACAGCCTTATTTTGTAGATGACAAAATTAAAGCCCCAGAAATGATTAAACATTTACCTAAGATCAGAAAGGTAGACAGTAAATGGCAGAGAAGGTATAGAATGGGATAGTGTAGTTTAGAGTAAGATATAGAATATTGCATCATATATGGTATGATATAGAATATAGACTATACTATGGTAGAAATCTTATATATAGTATATTGTATTTTATAGTATATAGAATTGTATGGTATCATAGTAGATTATATGTTATCGTAGTTTAGTTATTCAGCTGTGTTCAACTCTTTTTGACTCCATAGACCATAACATGCCAATACTGTCCCTAGATGGTTTTTTTTTGACAAAGATACTGGAATGGTTTTTGCCATTTACTTCTCCAGTGAGAAGTAAATAATATGCATATTATGTATAATATACACATGCATATATGTAATATACATATATAATACACATGTAAATATAATGCATATATCATAGAGTATAATATGTAATATTGTTTATAAGGTTTAATACAACAGAATATAGCAGAGAATATAGTATATTATATAGTGCATAGTACAATATATATGATCAATAGCATAGTATGTAGTATAATATGGAGCATAATCTATAGTATAATAGTATATTGTAGAGCATATAGGATATAATACAGTGTATAGCATAAGATCTCTCTCTATATATATAATAGTACAGTGTATAGTATAAGATCTATATGGTATAAAACATAGTAAGTATATTGTACAATATAGAATATAATAGTATAGTATACAATATAATACAGTATATAGAATAGAGCACAATGTATAGTATAAGATATTATATAGTATATAATAGATATACTCTATAGTATGTAACACACTATCATAGTACAGTAACATGAAGTTTCAGCAATCAAAATTTACATTCGTTTGGGCAGAGCATGTACAGGAAGAGAAAAGAACAGAAGAAAAATAGAGAGAAAGAAAGAGAGAAGGGAGAGGGAGACAGAGAAATAAAGAGAAACAGACAGAGAGAGACAGAAAGGAAGGAAAGAAGGAAGAAAGAAAGAAAAAGAAACAAAAAAGGAAGAAAGAAAGAAGGAAAAATCTGTTGTTTGGTCTTCAGAGGGGAAACTCCTAAACTCAGAGGTTGTTGTTTGTCCCTCATTCTTGAAAAGGATCCATACATCAAGGTATCTGGGGTTCATGGGATAGATTTCTTTCTTAATGACCATGTTTTAAACCCAATCCTCTGCTTTCATTGAATGACCAACAAAAGGTTCCAGGATAAGACTCACTTAGTCTTTGTTTGGGCCCTTATTACCTCAGAATTTAAACAGAAATTGGTCAGAAACCTTGAGGGCTTTCCCTTCCCAAAATAATTTTTTGACTAGGTTAAAAAAGGCCATTCTTTGACTCATTTCTTACTCAATCTTACTGAAACCTGTTAAAGATATTAGCTTATATAGGCCAAGGTCTCCCACTTATCCAGGGTCATCTCTAGGCACCCTGATCTATATCTTGTCACTGGACCCAGATGACAACAGAAAAGGAAAGTGAGACTGGTGACTTTGTGCAGCCCTCCCTCACTAAAATCAATTAACTTTCATGTCATGGCATCCCCTCCCCGATATGGTCTTTTTCAAGAATGAAGGGCAAATAACATTAACAGTACAATGACTGATATAGTGCAGTATATAATATAGGATAGTATACTATATTTTATAGTATATGGCACAATAGTATGGTATACATAGTATATAGTACAATAGATTGAATAGAACATGGAATATAGTGTAATATAGTATATCATATAGGATATAATAGAATACATTCTACTATATAATATTTAGTATAGGAGTTATACACTACATAGTAGTTACTAGAATAGTATAGAATATAGTATAGAACCATATGTAGAATAAAGCATGTTATATGGTATAGTATAATATCATATAGTAATATGATAACAGAAAAATATAGGTCAATAAGTTTTTGTTTTCTTCTCCAGGGAATTGTCTTTTATAATCTCCTTACTATGAGCAAAACATGCTTGTTCTACACCTTAACATCTGAGTTACATATGGTCCTTGGTGACAGAAGTCCTTCTGTATATGGCGGTTACCCGTATTTATGGACAATTTTTTTTTATTTTCCTCCCTAATCAATACATAAAAGGACAATTAAAAGTTGACCTTTATCTAAATAAGGCACAAAGACATCATAATTGCTAGACTCCACCCACTAATTTTTCATTCCTCATTATGCCTTTCTTAGATGAGACCAAATAAAATTGGTCTTGTAGTTTACAGGAAGTTGTGAAAATAGGTTAACATTTTACCTAAATTCAAAAATGTCTTTGAAATTTCTTGTTCTTTGAAAAGAAATGGTTCCTATGTAAAAAGAAAGTCTAACAAATCAGGCAAACAAGCCTCACTGTAGAGACTTTCCCATTTCTGAAAACTCAAAGGATGGTGCTTTGCTTATCATGATGATGAGAGCTGACATTTTACCCTAAAAGCACTGGCCTAGAAATGATTAAGTCAAGAACTACAGGCATTGTAATGTGTACCAATCTGATTATTATAATCCTTGATCATTTGTGACAGGAGAGAGACTAAGGAAGAGCTATGGTCAAACCATTTTTAATGTACCCTTTCAAAGTCTTTCTGAGTTCTATAATACATGGCTTAAAATTACCTTCTGGTATATAATGGATTTTTTTTCTAATGCTAAGCTTTTTCAGAAGGAAGTTTGTAATACCTCTTGACCCAACTAAACCATGCCTGGACCTATAAGGTAAAGAAATCAAAGAAAGAGGAAAAGTGTCTATATGTTCAAAATATTTTGGGGGAGATTCTACTGAGAAATGTTTAAATATATTATGTTATATGAATAGAACAAAATGTTGTTCTTGTGTGTCCTTTGTGCTCCAAAAGGATCATGACATCTGGGAGGTGATGCTGTGACATGCAAGTGAATTGGGTTTAAGTAAGGGAAGGCTGTGCAAGATCACCTGCCTCACTTTCCCCTCCAGAGCCTTCTGGATCCAGTGACAAGAAACAGACTGGAGATAGCTCTGAATGAAATGGGAGATCCTGGCCTTTTTAAGCTAATGTCTTCAACAGATCTCAGTTTTACTGAGGCTGCATCTATTCAGTGATTAAGGCTAGGTAACAATTGAGGCAAAGAATCTCCTCTTTCACCTAGTACAAAAAAAAATTCACCTAGTCGCCTCCCCTCCAAAAAACTAAATAAATAAATCTGGGAGCGGAAGACCCTCAGGGTTTCTGGCCAAAGCAGAAATGATTGCTATTTACATTCAATCTGAATCAGCCAGGACTGCGCATAAGAATTAATGAAATGGAAAGTTTGGGAGAAAACAAAATCTATGAATGGAAACAGTTGGCATTGAGCAGATGGAGGAGAGCCACCTATACAATGTTAAAAAAAAATTACAGAGGAAACAACTTAGAAAGACTTTAGAACTTTGATTAGCTCAGTCGTTATACAAGTCACTCACTTCTTGCCACAATGAATTTAAAATGTAGAAAGAAAAGTTCATTTCCAAATATGTCAAGTGGGAATTTGTTTTTGCAGATTATGCATATATGTACTGAGGGGGAGGGACTCATAGTAACGGGAAAGGTAGTGGTGGTGACTGGGGAAGAGGTAGTGAGTAGAAAGACTAGATGGAAAAAGAAAAATAGCTGAAAAAGAATTATAAGTGGCAGTATCACTAAAGATACCAGGAGAGATTGCATTAAAAATAAGCTCACATAACATTTTAATATGCAATAATGTACTATATAATGTATATTACAATATATAAGGTAATGTATTATGTTATAATATACAATGTAATATAAATATAAGTTAATATCAAATCACCATATTGCATAAATTAATATTAAAGTAGAGATTAAATATTATAATGTCACATGTAATATGGTATTGATGTTACACATAACTTCTCATAAGTTATTCAAATTTATTGTTATTTTATGTGAAACACTGGTTTGTATCTTTAAAAAAAAAAACAAAACCTTTTCCCCACCATTGAAATAAAGGAGCTTCTAAGTAAAAAGCAATTTCTATTTTGAACCTAGTTGGTAAATTGGGGTTGCTTAGAAGTGGTTAATAAGTAAACTATACTACTGTATTTAAATTACCATCCAATTTCAAGGAACATCTAGCAGCTAATAATCCCTTCAGAAAGAGGAAAGCTGGGAGCAAGATTTTTGTTTTGTTTTGCTTTTTATTTATTCCTTCTCTCCATCAGCAATTTCTTCCTCTGTGTAGTGAGTAAGTTTGTACCCATCAAAAAATCCTCAAGTTGTACTAGTTTTAATCAATTCTATATTATTCATGAATGCATTGTCTGCATTGCAGTTTATCTGTAGCTGATCCTGCTAATAGAATCTTAACATTTTTGATCTTCAAGTCACCCAGTCACTGACAGTAAACAAAGAGATGACTTTGGACAAATCACTCTTAATCTTATTTAGCCTCAGTTTCCTCTTCTCTAAAACAAAATGTGAAGGGATTGTATTCTCCTGGAGAATTTAGCACCAAGATTGGCTGGAAGAATGTCTAGGTTCAGTTGGGGTGTCTATCAGGGAAACATGGCTCATGGCAATATTGAACAACATTCCTAAAGAACAGGATTGACCATGTCACTCTATTGTTCAAAAAGCTCCAATGCTTTTCTTTTTTATTTGGAGTTCTTAACCTGAGGTTCAGGGCTGGCTCTATCTATTTATCTATCTATCTTTCATCCATCTGTCTATCATCTATCTGTCACCCATCCATCTAATCTATCATCCATCCATTTATCCATCCATCTATCCATCTCTCTCTTTCTCTGCCATCTGTCTCTGTCTTCTATCTATCTATCTTCCATCCATCTATCCAACCATCTATCTATCCATCTACCCATTTCTCTCTGTCATCCATCTACCTATCTATCTATCTGTCTATCCAACTAACCATGTATTTACACATTTATATTTTTGTATATATACATATATGTGAATGCATGACTAGATATACATATGTTTATATGTAACATATTTTATAGTACATATACTATAAAATATAGTGCATATGATACATAGTATGTTTAAATTATGTAATATACAATAATATATTAATGTATTATATTCAACAGGTAATGTAATGGACATGTTATATGCAACATATAATATATAACACATATACACATATGCATACACATTTTAAAAAATAACCACATTCCAACCTAACTGGTTTCCTTTGTAATTCTATGATTTTTATTTTATGAATTTAGCAACACTTTCCTCAGAAGGATCTATAGGTTTCACCAAATTGTTTAAAGGGTCCATCTCTCTCTCTCTTTCTCTCTCTCTCTCTCACACACACACACACACACACACACACAAACAAACACACACACACATGAGTTTTCTGATTTCTGGTGTAGGAAAAGATGGAGTTAACTCTGATATATAAAATCCTTCATAATTTAGCTCTAGCTTTCCTTTTTAGGATAATTCCACATTAATCCCTTTCATAAACTCTATGGTGCTGTTACTCTAAGTCCAGCTAAATTAAACTATTCAGTAAATTGCACAGTCAATTCCAGACCTGGCATGGATTCCTTCAAGTCTTCATCTTAGAATCCCCAGTTTCTATCATAATAACTCAAATGCTACCTCCTCTATGAAATCCACTTTATCCATCATTGCCCAAACTCTATTTACTTTGTGTTTACTTTTTATATACACACTGTTGTTTCCCTTCCCCAATCCTATAGAATGCACAATGCATAATTAACATTTGGTGATTGAGTTTTTGTTGAGTCACAGAGTTCTATGCAGAACCATGGTTTGGTACTTTAAGTGACAGATACCTATTAGATAAGGGCTATAAGTTTCTAAGACTGTCTTAATTGGCCAGAACCATATAATTGTCTTCTTCTTTAAGCCCAGATCAGGTGCCCTATCTACTGCATCACCTAGCAGCCTAGGAGCACTTTGTTAGAGAGTAATTTTGCATAGGGCTCAGTAATTTAATATTTCTAGAATTTCCCTTTTTTTTCTTTTTATGAAGAGTACCAGGGACAGGGTGAAAGGTTGCTGGTCACATGAATCTCCCACATGAAACTCTCAGATTCAATTAATTCAATAAGTATTTGAATGCCTCTTCTGGACATTGAGAATGTATCTCTGCCTGATAAGAACTTAGATTAGACTAGAAGGCATGGGTTTTAAATTCTTAAACAAAGAAGCATAACTCCCTGCTAGAAACAGAATACCTGATACAGTAAAATCACAGGCAGAAATCATGGGGGTCAAGGGAGAGGAAGCAAAAGCTCTGCTCTCCCGGGACTGAACATGTGGACTAAATCCTGGAGTGTGTGTGTGTGGGGGAGGTAGGGGGAATGGGCTATAGCTTTGGACTCTCCACCAGTAAGGGGGGAGTGGTTGGTTTGTGACTGCTTGTGCAGTGCCCTCACAATCTATGGTCCCTGTGAGCCTAAGATAGGTATGGAGTCTAAGCAATCTGATCAGATGTTCCATCTGAAATGACCAGGAAGGGGACACTCATAATGGAACAGAATATAAGCATTCAAAACTTTAATCTGTGCTATTTTTCAGCAATATAGTTTCTCTAGTAGGAGAACATGGGCACAAAAGGAACAAGAAATTATTAGACCAAGAGGGCCAACCCAAATGCCAAGTGGAAATTCCAGGGTTTGGGGATCTTAGCAAGTAGCAGTTATGGTTTGTTTGTTTAAGGACTGCTGGGTGTGGTATGATTTTAAGTACATGACATTCTATTTTCTACTGTCATGTTTTTGCACAGGTGGCCCCCATCTCTGGAATGTATCCCCTTCTCTTGGAATTCCCAATTTCCTTCAAGACCCAGCTCTGGTGCCACCTCTCATATGTCTTTCCTGAATCTTGATTTTGCTAGTGCCCTTGTTCCTACCCTTTTGAAATAAGTCTGTATTACTTTGCATATCTGTGGTACTTAATTAACTGTCTAAATGATATATCCTCCAGTAAACTCTAAGTGCCTTGAAGACAAGAACGCTTATTTTTATCTTTGTATTTCTAGATCCTAGCACAATGTTTGGCACACAGTAGGTATTTGGTAAATGCAGAATTGAGTTAAAAGCCCACCTTCCCAAATGGGGTCACAATGAGGGGTGACCTTCACTGCCAGTAATAAGAGATTTTAAGAAATAAAATAAAACTTGCTTTTTCATCCAAAATAACCCCCCCATACTATCTTGTACTTTTTAAAAGTTCAAAGACTATGAAAGCAAAGAATTACTGAGTTAATTTTGGGAGGATTTGGACTCTATTCACTATAGTACAGATCTTAAAAGCTAGAAAAATGGGTAAGAACATTGTAGCACATGTGAAGAAGCAAAATTGCTTTCTGTATATAAAGAAAAGTCTGAAGTTTTCATTTGGGGATGCTTCCTTTAGAAATTCCTTTGGGAGATCCCAGATGTTCCCTCTTCTAGGACCTATAGTGGACAAAGCTTCTGATACTGCAATGGATGCAGATGGAATACAATACAAATGGATCATATTCTGAAGCCCAAATCAACAGCCTGTGTTCCTATGCCTTGTTGTGACACGACCAGTCAGAAAAAAATACCTCATGGTTTTATCCTCTCCCTAAATTATAGCTTCAGATATGCAAATTTTCTGCTTTTGAAGAAGTAAAAATTTCATCTCTCTGTTGTAGATGCTGACATACAAGTCCTCATTAAGAGAGCATTTACTGCTAATTGATAAGGAAAACCAATAAAAATATCCTTTTTCTAGTTCAGCTAGACTTTCCACATAGCAAAACTTGAGACAAAGGAAATATGGTAGCTTATTTTGTCTTTAGGGGAAAAAAAGGAGAGGAATAGCTTTACAAAAGGTAAACTTTTGTACCTAAGTCTTATGGATTTTAATACATTCTTGAAAGGGACCAAAAAGATATCACTATATTAGAGTCAGGATACAGCATATCAGACTGTGGCTGATCAGACCAATACAAGCTTGGAATATTCAACCACAGGTTGGATGCAAATAATCCATGTGAACATTTGGGGTGGCTCAGACATCTAGGGAACTGCTGAGTTCCACTGTTTCTAGTGAGAAGACAATCCTATGGTCTGGGTTTCCTGTGTGCAGAGTTATGACTACAGCTTCCATTGTATCCACACTTGCTGCTTCATCACTCACCCATCACAACAGGATTTTGAAATAAGTAGAAATGGTAAAATGGTACGAGTGATTTCTTTTGCTTCACGTGTAAATTGGATTTAAGTGAGGCAGAGTTGCATGAAGTCATCAGCCTCACTCTGTCTTCCAGGGACATCACAATCCAGTGGCAGGACAGAGTTAAGTATAGACTCATGATGGTCCAGGATGCAGTCAATGTCCTTGGTCCCTTCGGTTGTCTAACGAAGCTATATGCACTTCACAGCAGTTGCTTTACTGCCATTGGAATAAGTTGTTCTCACCTGCCCATTCAATAAGGGGAAGTCTTCACGTGTTTGGGGTAGACATTCCAAATCTCACTGATGTGTTGAGACCTCTTGGTTATCCCCAACCTGGTTTAGACCATCTGCTGAAATGGTTTACCAAGAGGTGACCAATAGTGCATGCTCCACTTCTTGGAGTCACAGGTGGGAGTGAGGTAGATCAGGGTTCACCTAAGATGGAAAGCTGCCATGTAAAGGGTTCAGTAGCCTTACCCTAGAGGTACCAGTCTTCCCTGAATTCCCTACACCATAGCCTAAGCCTTATAAAGGGACAGTAAATGTGATAGGAATACAAGAACATGAGGAAACTGTGTAAATGCTAAAGATAAAGATCATTGTGGTTCACTTATTTCAATCATTTACAACTGTGACCTTATTTGGGGTCAAAGATACAGCAGTGGTTTACCATTTCCTTCTCCAGCTCATTTTACATGTGAGGAAACTGAGGTAAACAGGTTTAAGTGACTTGCCCAGGCTCATACAGATAGTAAATATCTGAGACCAGATTTGCATTCAGGTCATGACTCTAGGCACTATGCTCTATGTCCTAGCATGTCACCTAACTGCCCTAGACTAAGATTATGAAAATGACTTCTACTCAATAGGTATTTATTTTTCTAACACATTTTAAAAAAATCTTCCACTCCACAAAATAATTATATCTTCTAAAAAAATTTTCCCACATCTAGCTACATCACCACATGGTATCCAGATACTCCAGCCTCCTTGATGAAACACAGTTGAATTTCATCTACAAATATACTACATAGTAATCTTCATGAAAGCATAAACTATGTTTGAGTTGTTTTTGTGTTTTTGCTAGTGCTTATTTCAATGCCTGTTTATATTGGGTGAGATGACTTGAAATCACACAAATATTTTATTACAAGATTTTTAATTAGCTTATCTAAAGGCAAAGCACCTGAGAAAAATTTTAGAACTATAGATCCACCAAAGGCTGTCTGTATAGCACTAGAAAACTAGTAAAGAAAAAAAATCATCTTCATGTTGTTTCAGATATGATCTTCTTATTTCATATCAATACATTTGTATTCTTGAATGAGAGGGAAAAGTGAAATCTTGACTGAGTTGTCCAAGATCAATGGACATGAATTCACTATGTCTGTTTGATACATTTTTGGACGCAACCAGCATGGGAATTTGTTCCATTTAACCATCTGTATATGCTAAAAAAAGGCTTTGTTTTTCTATTTTTTTCCCCTAATGGTGGTGGGGTAAAAAGGCAAGGAGGAATACAGAGCATATAGCACAAGGAAAAAAAAGTCATTGAGGCATCTTTTACATATATATATATATATGATATGTAATATAATTATATAACAATATAATTAAGTAATTAATACAATATAATTATATATATATATATATACATGTGCATATTAAAAGATGCCTTCTGTTCAAGAACAGAAAGAAAGATATAAAGGCTGGACAAGCAGAATGATTTTGAAAGGTATGGGTTTATTTTGTGATTTATTGTTTTTTTTTTAAAGCAAGGTTTATAATGGAGACTTGAAGTTGTTCTTTTTCTGTTCTATTGCATACATGAATGCAAATTCCCATTCTATTTGATGTTTTTCAAATTAAGAATAAAAATTAAAATAATTTCTAAAAACTCTAGGGGTCCATAGAAATCCTCCCATATCCTATAATGTATAAAATATTTTTGTTGCTACCATACTGTGCTACTATATTTTTCTTTATAACAACTAATTGTCCCAAAAAGGCAATAGAAAGGCATGTGGTGAGTATGAACATTTTGTAAAATATTTTCAAGGAAGAATCATTTAGGATAAGAATAAGTGAGAAAAAAGATAGGCCAGTTATACAGCAAAGGTGATGAGTAACTAAACTGTTGAACAGACTATGTGCCCCACTAGTATCCAAGCAATGTTAAGAAAGCTAACATAATTTCATATGTTAGATGGGACCCCCTTTGAAGGATTTATTAAAAGACATGGACCAGGCATGTAGGGGCTTCAAGTTATGTTTTTGGAGGGAGTATCAATATTGATCATAGTTCTATTAAAGTTAGTTACTTATTTTTAAATGAGTAGTTAGGCTTTCTTGTTATTATTCAGTCATTTTCTGTCATGTCTAACTCTTCATGACCCTATTTGCAGTTTTCTTGGCAAAGATCTGGAGTTGTTTGCCATTTTCTTTTCTCCTTCATTTACAGATGAGGAAATTGAGGCAAAGAGGATTAAGTGACTTGCCCAGGACACACAGTTAATAAGTTGTGAGGTCAGATTTGAACTCAGGAAAATGAGTATTCCTGATTTTAGACCCAGGACTTTATCTACTGAACTACTTAGCTCCTCTAGTAACTAGACTAAAGTCCCCTAATCACCATGGCTACTAAATCAGTTCCTATAACTGTCATTTTGTATGATCACTATGGGATTTTCAGATGTATTAGGCTTAGAAGAGCATTGATAATATTTATCATAGAAAGCCATGATGATATAAACTCAAGAATTAATTTTTTTGGCACAACTCAATAGGCCAAAGGAAGAATACATGCTATTAAATACTATTATTATATAATAGATGTACAAATATTTTATAAATAATTACTTGATTCTCAGCACTGTGCTTGGTGGTCACAAAGTCAATAATATGAGGAGCAAGATTCAAACTCAGGTTTTAACTTCAAGTCTGGTCCTTATCCCTCACCCCGTGTACCTCTGATATATCCTAAGAAACAATTTCCTGTTTTCAAGAAGTGCCTAGTTGGACTCCAGAGAAGGAAAAAGTACCTAAAACATAAACTTGGAAGTCATTAGAACTGAATTGTGTTCTTATTATCACTATTTTCTTCTTTGTTGCACTAGTAAATAACTGTTAAATGGAAGAAGAGAATATTAGAAATAGATTGTACCTATTATATGACTTACTACTTCCACTAAGCAAAAAGATTGGGCATAGATTGAAATGAAAATTTCTTTCTCTGAATTTTTTGAAAAACAGGTATTTCTTCCAAATAAAATGGCCAATTTTCAAGGTTTATTATTCAATTTGCACAGCTACCTAGCCACTAACCCATGTGTATTTTATAACACACACATACACAGATATTGTATTGCCATTTGTCTTTAATGGAAATATTTCCATAAGCAACTTTATATTTGGTTCTATTTCAATGTGCCCTGAGAGTGTATCTTTAAAAATTCATCACTCAATCCTCTCTTCCAGACTAAGGCTAAGTGTGAAATTTTTTCCGAATCTGAATCTTCCACGGAACAGCTCCAGCCAGTTACAAACTGCTCGACATTCCAATTTTTATAGTCAAAACATTTTTAAAAGGCAGTAGTTCAAGTTTTCCATATTCTGTTTGCCTCAGATGAAAGTGATATTTTTTTCCTGAAATTCATCACTGAATTTCAAATGCCAAGAGGTTAATATTCTAGACTGATCTGGCCAAAGGAACTGACCCACACCATTAATTTTTCTTTTCTTACTTAGGATATGATCAGATTTTCATAAGCCAAGTAAAATGATTTCTTTAGAAGACAATTAAATAATAAAAACACTAATGTGAATTCTTCAGCTTAATTCAAAAATATTAGTTTAACCTGATCTCTTAAAAAAAAAATAACGAATAAAAATGCCCACTCAAAGAATCTGTCGTCAGCGATAAGCATGGAGAGATGTCTGCTGGCAATAGCTTGGGAGGGCCTCCCAGTGTTTTATCTGGCCTGCACTAATATCTTCCAGGTTTTTTTCTCCCTTGTTGAACATGTAAACTCCTCAGGTTTACCAATAGAACAGGGAGGGGGGAAATAAAACAGTAAAATAATCACATCCAAGAAAAGTCTGAGAAGACACATTCAAAACGTGCAAGACACACTGTACTAAAAAATCTATTTCTGTGGGGTCAGGCTAAATACTCAGAACGAGACTTGAAGGCTACAACTCAGGAATCTTATTTCCAAGCACAGTAGAGTTAGTGTCCTGGAGCTCTTGGAATTTTTCAATTGAAGGGTCACAGCAATTTACTTCAAAAACAGACCAAAGTTAGTAACTGAAATGCCAATCAATTATTCTTCAACTCCCAAGTTGCAGTTCAGGCAACATGGAGTTTTTTCCTTTCTTAAAAACAAAACAAAATAATGGGGATTCTTAAGTCTGGCAGTGACTTTAAGGCCAGTCCTTGAACTTGTTAAATAAAAGTAAGTTATTTGCTAAAGAAATTATATCTATCCTTACTTGAAGTGGGGGCTCATTCCTTCTCTCAAGTGCCCAGTGACATATTAAATCAATTCAAAATTTATTTCCATTCATTAATCTGTAATTCAAAACAGATCTTTAAAAAAAAGAATGCTTTAGTTCTTGCTGTTTGCAAGACAAATGCTCTCTACTAACACATAAAAGTCAATAGTTTATAAAACATGACCTCCTTTTTGATGACTAGTTACAAATTAATACATGCTGTCAATTGTATTCTTAGTCATATTTAAATGTAACATTTTAACAATACAAGTAAAAATAATGAAATTATACTTCAGTTAAAGTAGGGTGACTTCGATCTCTTCAATTACCTCCACAATCCTACTAGCATCTCAGTAGTACAGATACAAAACCCCTGTCTTAGAATTGGTTTTTCCTTTAAATTTTCTAGAAGATAATTATAAAATATACACAAGAAAGAAAAAACAAAAAGGTTTTGGATGGAACTTTCCCTTACGAAACTTATTTTGTACTTGATAAACAAAGCCGTGTGGTAGTCTTCCTGTCAATAAAGCTCTTGGCAAGCAGTAAGCAATGACCTCTCATTCTAGAATGTCCTTATCTTTATACAGCACATGTCCATGATCTGCTATACTCTGAAACTCACTATCTGCAAGGTTGCTGCTGCCCATCCTGTCCGATTTCCATTTTCGAATGCATTGCTGAGCTTTATGTATCCTTACCATATCTGTTTGCCATCAAACTGCCATCCCCAATTGCTCTGCAATCTTTTCAACAGATTCTCTGTTTAAACATCCACCTGTGTTACAGAAGAACAGTCTGAACCTGCTTGAGCCATGAAGCAAATAATAACAGTAACTGTAACTCCAGACAGAAAAAAATAGGAGCTCCTTTTCCAGACTCCTCTGGGAATAGAGAGCATGTCTGCTGAAACTAGATCCAAGAGTCAGTGATATTGTAGACTCAAGTATTTCTTTCTCTTCCACGTAATGGCTTTTCCTTTCTCAGTGTTTTACAGGACATGCCTATGCTGTGATTTAGAAAGTGAAGGAAATATTCTTTCTTTCTTTGGTGAGTTATAAAAACAAAAAAAAAATTTGCAAAGTAGAAATTTGTATGGAAAACTCCTAGAGTCAATTCTGCATTGTTCACTTTGATAGTTTTGCAATGGCAATTTGAGATAATATACACCAAAAGGAAAAAAGTAATAAACTCTAGACATCTCGATTTAGTCCAAAGTTTGTTTTTGTTTTTAATGTTTTGAGTTTTCATTTCTTTAGGTATCAATTCTTTTTCTTCTTCTTTTTTTTTTTTTTTTGCTGAGGCAATTGGTGTTGAGTGACTTGCCCAGGATCATACAGCTAGGAAGTATTGAGTGTCTGAAGTTGGATTTGAACTCAGGTCCATCTGACTTCAGGGCTGATGCTCTATCCACTGTGCCATCTAGCTTCCCCTAGGTATCAACTCTTAACCAGTGAATCCTAAAGTTTTTCCCTTCAAAGATGACTTGGCTAAAGAGAACATCCTCTCAAGAATAGCTTGTTCCATCCTCTCTTGGCCAGAACATGTCTATTTCTCAGCCAAGAACATCTCTATCATTAAATCATATAAGGGGGGTGCCCCTTTCCTTCTCATCCTGGGGCTCCCTACTCTTTCTTCTAATCCAGAAATGTCCTTGCCTACAAGCCAAAGAGATTCTGAGCAAAGATAGGCAATCCAATTCAATTCAAATGGCATTGATGTAAAACATACCACACTATAATCTCTCACAGAACATAGCTAATCTAAAACAGGATTAAAAGTTGCATCTAATATTTAAAAGAATGACTACATGCCTATTATAAATTTTTAGATATGTTTTGTTCAGGTTTCATTTACATAAGGGTCTTCTGGTATAGAAATTCCCTCTATCAAAAGCAGACTTAAATTTATAGTTTTAAAGTGCTGCATGGGGCTGTTAAGAAATGTAATTGTTATAATGATGATGACTTATATAGAGCTTGGAGGTTTGGAAAATGCCATTGCAAATCCCATTTGATCCCTGCAACAACCTTGGAAGGTAAGTGCTATTGTTATTCCCATTTAAAAAAAAAAAGGAAACTGAACCTAAAAAAAGTGAAATGGCTTGTTCTATCTAATCCTTAGGCAGGATTTGATCTCAGATCTTCTTGACTTTCACATAGTGTGTGGCCGAGGCAGGAATTGAATCCACTTTTCCCTGCCTCTAAGATTGGCCTCCTATCCCACTGCCCCTTCATGATAAATTTATGTCCTGTTTTCTTGGGCTTTCAAACACTTACTGCAGAAATACTGCACTTGATTCCACAAGTGTCATGAGTCACCAGGTTGTTACTACAGGCATGGAAATGTTTCCTCTAAGTAAACACAGGTGTCATGTGGTTTGATCTCAAGCAGTATAAAAAGCAGCACTCCTTTTTTTGGTAACCATGGTTTAAAGTTGAAAAAAATTGTTCTGGATCAATGGCATTTAGGGTGTTGGGAGAGGCTGGTAGTATTGGGGTGTGGTCAGGGTTTGCCCTCCATTCAGCCAGGAAAAACTCAGTCTTTGGCTCAGTCTAATGTGCCTAAATGAAGATGGGTTTGGTTCAGAATAGTAAGCCTGTGATTGTACGTTAGGATAGGCAAGCTTTTAAAGAAAAGGAGAGGTCTCCAACATCAATAAAACCATTCACTCAATAGAAGGATTCAAGGAATTCTGGGAAACAAAGATTTTCTTTTACTTCTCTCCACTCACATGTCTACCAACTGAGTTCTGGTAAGCTCCCCCTATCTCCAATCTATCCCTTCACATAGCTGACAAGATGATATTTCTAAAGCACAGGTCTGAGTGTTATTTTTTATAAAACAAACAAGCAACAACAATAAAAACCTTCTGAGATACTGGAAGACCTCTCTCCTTCTAGCTTAAAACAGAAACTCGTGTCCTCAATTTGACTTTAAGACCCTTTACAATCTAGCTTATAAGCCTCAAGTTTATTACACATTTCCCCTCGTCATGAACTCTCCATTCTAACCAAATTAGTCTACTTCTGTTTTTCCTAGAAGACATTCCATTTCCCTTGTCCATACCTTTTGCACAGTCCATTCCGAATGTCTGGAACACGCTCTCCCCAGTACCTCTGTCTAGGACTCCTGGCTTCCTTCCAAGGCCAGCTTCAATACCCCACCCCACACATAAAGCTTTTCCTGATCCCTCCAGCTGTGACTGCCAAGTTTACTTTGTATTTACTATGTATATGCATTGAATTTATTTATATATGAACATGTGGTTTCTTCAGGGCAGCGCCTTTTTCAATTTTTTCTTTGTATCTCCAATGCTTGGCTGTATAGTTTCTTAATAAATAATTTCCTGGCTGATTAATTCCTAGAATTTGGCAGAGAAAGGCCAGTATGTATCTCTTAGGATAGAGTGTCAGGAACACCTGGATTGGAATATTACCCATGATGCTTTCTAACTGTGTAACTACAGGAAATTCAACTTTATGGAGGGCTTGAGTATCCTCATCTGCAAAATGAGGATATTAACAGCCCTAATCTGGATCTCAGAGTTGTGGTGAAAGTCAAATTATACATGTAAATATATATTTACAGACATGTACATAAATATAATATATATTATATATAATATATCTGTACATATATGTGTGTATAGGCATATACACACACAGACATATATATATATATATATATACATATATATATATATATAGCTATTGGATTTTTAGGAATAGAAGTAAAGATTATTTAAGTGCCATTTCCTTGATGAATATATTTCTAGATAGTTTTGCACAGGGAATTTTCTCTTGCATTTCCCCAGATATGTATTATATGTAATATTTATATAAATATGTATTATGTACAATACTTTTGAAACTTTAAAGCACTATATATTATACTAATTATTATTATTATCATCTTCCATATGGCAAAGCAGTAATGGTTAGGGACAGATAACTCACTAACTTATCCTATAATTTTCTATTGAAACTATACATTTAAAAAATGCTAATTCATCCAATTTAAAATAGACATAGTTACAAATGGGAGGAATAATGAATAGAGAATTCAATGAATAAAGAGCTCTGGTCTTAGAAAAAAAAAAAGCCCTGGCTGTAAGTCCAGTTTCTGATACTTCCTGGTCCTGTATCTTTGGTCATTTAACTTCTCAATTTCCAGGCAATCCCCCTCTTCCACCAATTACAAATCAATATAAATATGTACTGACAGAGGGAATTTCTTCTATTGGAATTCCCTAAACCAAGGAAGTCATAAACTTGGGTCCCTCTCCCCCCCAAGTTATGGCATACAATAATTTCTTGATATTACTCTAAAGTGAATTTGGAGGAGTTTAAGAGTTCTTTCCTAGAATTTATTCTAATCTCCTTACAGTAGAACTAGTGATAAACGGTCAGATGAGAATTTATCAATTAAAAAAAAAATTTGCTCCTTGGGTCAACCAGCCTGGGCTGATGACATGTAGTCCTGCATTTCTATTCTCTATTTCTATTCTCCTTTCTTTTACCCCCCTACTCTACCTCTGATACCTCAAAATAAGGATCTTACTCCTGTATGATTCCTTGTAGGATTTTCATGTGATGTAACAGAAGACATTAATCCATAAAGCATTTAAGCCAAATTGATCACAAAAGATTTTCCCCTTATCAAGAAATGACACATTTGAATCTGCATTGGAGTAAAAAAGTACATAAAATATCCATACTTGTTCCTGTTCATTAAGTTACATTTTCCTCATTGTTATGTATAATAAACTCTTATGATGCTATTAGAGGAAAGATAGCATCAGTAATAGACAGAGGTTTTTAAATATCCATTTAAAAGAAAACAAAAAAGCAAAGCTAAGAAGCCATGCATTTAGGGAAAGTGTCTTACTTTTACAGATAGATGTAAATAAATACATATATTATGCCTTCATTCAAGTGGAGCTGAATTTCTCAAGTTTGTAAGAATACCCATATTCCCCAGTTTTCTTAGCCATTGAATTTGGGTTCAGGGATGAGGATTGTTTCCACTCTAAAAACTGCCATTTCCTCTATAGGTATATTTCTAAGAAGTGCTATATGGGAAATGTTTTTCTTGTATTTTCTCAAATTGTCAGACAATTCTTAATTGGCTAGAAATTCTTTCAGATGTGTAGGTGTCCTTTCCCCTCCCACCCTCAAAGCTCCAGTACCAAAGCTCTGGGTGAAGTTTTAATTACTCATTTAGGGAGGATATGACACCTTCCAACTTAATACAGTCAACTCTCTTTAGAGTAAATGTAGAATTAAGGCTCAGTGTGCTTGTAAGATTTCTTAGCAACTAGAGTAGAATCAGCCAACAATGAATGATTCACTGATTTAGCTGGGGTTTGCAGATATGTCTGCCAAAACGCCTGAGCAAATTCACATTGCTAGACGCTATGGTAAAATGTGACCTCTTTTAAAAGTCTCTCAGAAAAGACAAGAAATCTGGAGCTTTCTAACAGTTCTGTGGTGTCTGAAAGGTAACAGCCCCTGGACCATAAAAGCATGACTTTACGAGACCAGCACACTTTCTATGACGATCATTTTCATTTAATTAGAATCGGTGTAATTCTATTTGAATGCGGCTAGAAAGTAGGGATTTCCAAAAGGACATCATGATGCTTTTCAGAAGTTTAAAATCATGGCTACTTATTAGAATCCTTGGCTGTGCCAGTACCTAGAGAAGGTCTTTCTTGATTTCTCCTTTTCATGAGCCCAGAATCCTAGGATTCTTAGGAAGGACCTCTTCCTAAGTTACCTTGTATTATGAAGTATACACACTGTATTTACTTGCTTGTGATGTTATATTCTCTGAGTAGAAGGTAAGTTCCATGAGGGAAGAGACTATGTCATCTTTGTGTTTGCATCTCTAGAGGTAGCACAGTACTCTGCATATAGAAAGTATTTTAAAATGTTTGATGAATTGAATGAGGCTTTTTGAATTTTCAATTTGAGAGAAAAAATAATTATCTTTTTTTGAAATATGGATCTAAGGCTAAAGTAAGCATTTTTTGGGGGGGGGAGAAGAGGCATGGTAGTGGAGGGACTGGACCAATAATTTCAACAGGTAGGAAACTCCTAGTGAAAGAACTCCTATATGTCTTGAGTCACTTTCTTTACAACTTAGTCTTAGAGATTTATTCCACCTCAGTAGGTTAAGTGATTTGTTCAGGTCTTCCTAATTTTGAGACTGGTTCCATCCTCAGGTCTGTATCTTCTATATTAATAGAAGCTGTTATAGCTTATGCTCCATTGGAATAATATTTGAGTATCTAGGTATCAATTTCATACATTAGAGCAGAGTTTTGATAAAGGCAAAAAAATACAAAAATAGGGACTGCATCTGGGATTTGAGCAAAGCTTCTTAAAATGTAGTTCGTGACCCCATATGGGATCATGTAACTGAATGTGGGGGCCATAAAATTATGATTTATCATCAGTAAATATTTTATATGTATAATTGTTTTATACACACAAACACACATACACATATATGTGGTAAAAATTTCTTAGGCAAAAAGGGATGAGTAGGAAAAGTATAAGAAGATCTGACATAGAGAACTCCCATAAATTCCCTTCACTAATGCATGATGTCCAGTCTGAAAGAAGTCCAGGATCAGAGAAACAGGCTATATTAAAGGCAGTACTTGGACTCATTTTAGGTCTTCTTGGTCTTGAGTCCATCTCTCTATTCATGCACCCTATTGTCGTTCTAATGAAAAATGACATCCCAAAAAGAAATTGATGACTTAATATTAATGTATACTGGGCAGGGAGTTGGCAGAGTAAATAAAATACTAGGTCTGAGGTCAGGAAGACCTCAGTTTAAATCCAGTCTCAGACACTGACTAGCTGTGCAAGCTTGAGTAATCACTTAACCTTATCTATTTACCCCCATTTTCTCATTCATAAAAGGGGCTGAAGAAGGAAATGGCAAACCATTCCAATAACTTTGCCAAGAAAATCCCAAATGGGGCAATGAAGAGTTATATACGATTGAACAATGACTGAACAACAATCCACCACTGACACATACTGCTTGTGTTATGCTGGACGAGTCCATTAGCTTCTCAGTAATCTGGGCCAGAGGTGTCAAACTCAGTGCAGCTGAATCAGATGAAAAAGAGAAAGGTTTAATAAAATAAATAAAATAAAACACAATGTAGTTTTCTAAGTCAATATACTGACTTTAAGGGATTTTTTTCTATTTGAATTTGACACCAATGGACCAGACAGCTCTGCTAAACTAGAAGTTGCCATTATGCACTGATAGATGGAGTTTCCTAGGTAAGTGAAATCACAGGTTTAGTCTCTATATGCCATATATATTTTGTTCTTTGTTGTTGTCCAATGATTTCAATTGTGTCTCATTATCCATTTGGAGTTTTCTTCGCAGAGATATTGGAATAGTTTGCCATTTTGTTAGCCCATTTTACAGATAAGGCAAATGAGGCAAACAGGTTAAGTGACTTGCCCAGGGTCACACTTTTTTAATCTTTAGTAAAGCCCTTTTCTGATGTGTACCATTTGGTCATGGATTCTAAAAAGTTATGCCAATAGAACACAAGCACTTCTTTATTTTTCCAACCAAACTGCTCTCTACAAAGTTACTAATGATATCATTCCTAAATCCAATGCTCTTTTCTCAGTCTTCATTCTTTTTGATCTCTGAAGCCTCTGACACTGTCGATCACACCTTCTTCCTTCATATTCTCTTTTCTCTGGGTTTTTGAGGCACTGCTCTTTTGGTTTTCTTCCCATCTATCAGATCTCTTCATTTTCCTTTGCTGGAGTTTTACCCAGGTCATGATTACAAACCATAAGCATTCCCCAGAGCTCTGTTCTAGGTGGTCTTCTCTTCTCCTTTCATATTGCTTTTTTTTTCCAATAACTCCCATATATTTAATTTTCTCTATGCTGATGATTTTCAATGATAATTGTCATGCTCTTACCTCTTTTTCTGACCTGCAATCTTGTATCTCCAGTTGCCTTTTAGATATCTTGAACTAGATGTCCAGTAGATATGTTAAACTCGATATGTTCAAAATGGAATTCGTTCTTTCCCTCTATATCCTCTCCCCTTCTAAACTTCCTTATTTTTGTCATGGGGTACCATCATCTTCCCATTAATCCACGCTTACAATCTAGGTATTATTTTTGAATCTTCCATCATATCCAATTTGTGACTTATTCCTGTCAAATTCACCTTTACACCATTTCTCAAATACATCTATCTCTCCTCTGATACTGCTACCACTCTACTGCAGACCCTTATCACCTTATACTTGAACTATTGCAATAGCATGCTGGTGGGTCTGCCTATTACAAGCCTCTTCCTGATCCATTCTCTATTCTGCTAATAAAATGATTCTCCTCAAGTACAGATCCAACCATGTAACCCCTTTCTCCCACTCAATAGACTCTAGGAGCTTGCTATCACTTCCAGAATCAATTACAAAATCCTGTTAGGAGTTCTTCACATAGTAATTGGAGCCCTTCAGAACTTAACCATCCCACCCCATCCCCAACATACTTTTCTAGGCTTCTAACACCAAGAATGCTGGCCTTTAACTGTTCCACAAACAAGACATTCCATTTAAGCTCTGGGCTTTGTCTCTGTCTTCTGTGCTTGAAATTCCCTCCTTCCTCATCTCTTCTTGACTTCCCTAATTTCCATCAAGTCCCTGCTAAAATTCCATCTTCTACAAGAAATCTTTCCCAGTACTTCTTAATTTTTCCCTCTGTTAATTATTTCTTACTTATCCTAACTGTAGCTTGTTTGTACATATTTGTTTGCTTGTTTTTTCCATTAGAATGAAAGTTTTTTGAGGGAAGGAAGTATCTTTGGCCTTTTTATATATACAGTGCTTAGCACAATGCCTGATATATAGCAGGCGCTTAATAAATGCTTATCAACTGATTGGATATAAAACCTTTTTTCACATATATCATAACTACACAACCTCTTTGAGCCATTTATTTCTTAACTTGTTAACTGAGGAGGTTGGACCTAATAACTTCTATGTTCTAAAAGCCTCCTTATAGCTGAACTTATCACTGGTAGATAAAACTTCTCTTACATGCTTATTTTGTGTCATGTTTATGAATTTGTGCATCTTCAGATTCCCATCTTCAGATCAAATGGACATGGGAGGGGCAGTGAAAAGAATGGCCAGAGTTCAGGCAGTATAGTTTGGAAATGGAAGCTGTTAAATTCAATAGCCTAATAATGAAAGGAGCTATTTTAGAAGGTATAGCTCATGCATGATAATTCTGAGATATATTTGAAAGGAAAAGCAAATTGTACACAGTAGATTTTCAGTTTCATGTACAATTATCTTTTTATTGCATTATGTTATAGAAATGCTTGTTTTATTTCATAAATTAACATAAAATAAATTAATTTAAAAATAAAATTTGTTATTTGTATAAATGCATAGTATTTCATAATTTAAGTCATATCATTATTTGATCCTTACAAATTAAATAGCTAGGCATTATTATTCCTATTTTGCAGATGAGTCACTAACAAGTTAAGTGACTGGCATAAGTTCACAGAGATAGCAGGTGACAGTTAGGACTCCAATTTAATTCTCCTGGCTCTTAATTTATCAGTTTTGTCTCTAAAATGGAAAGCATGTGAACGGGATGCCTACCATTCTCAGTTGTTGTACAGTGAGGGTAGGGAAATGATAGCACAGGCAGAGTTGAAAGTATTCTCTCACCTGGTCTTTCATAACCACAGAGAACCTTAAAAGGAAGAGAAATGGAGATAAAAGCAGGCTGTGCTTAGTTCAAAAATGTACAAAGTTAGTATTCTCACAGATGCAAAGAGATGACTGGGATGTGATGAAATCTGATATATGTTCTCTTCCCAAGGATGCCTTAAGAATTAGAATCAGTAAAATACATATGCAAATTTTTTTCTGAAGAAAAAAAAGCTATGAATCTATATATGCATATATCAAATATATATTTTTGTTTGGTTTTTGTCCTTTGTTTTTGAAGAGGACCAATGACATCACAGGATGATGTCTAAATTTGTGTATGAAAATATATGTAAATATTATCTGAAAAAAGAAGCTACATATATTTACAAAATATATTTCAGGCATCCCGAAATATAAAATAGTAAAATAAAAAAATAATTATCTTGGCCATATGGTAGCAAAAAGTTATAACAATTAAAAAAAAAACCAATTCTGATTTTAGAGGTTTTTTACATTATATTGTGGATTTTAAAATAGCTTCAAAATTCAGTATTTGGAAAGCATCTCTAATAGAGCTCACAAACCAATTTTGACACAACTCTGATCCTGAGTCAAAAATAATAATCACTTACAGTTATAGAATGTCATAAGTTTAAGAATGACTTAAGGTTTAAAGTACTTTCTGAGTATTGAGAAGTTGAGTATTGGTATAGAGTTACCTGTGTGACTCTAGTCATCCTTGAGCTTTGTGGGCATCAGTATCCTATCCCTGTAAAATAGGTGGTCTCAAAGATTTCTTTAAGTTTAAAATCTCTGATCTTATGGAATTCTGAAAGGTTGTGATTTGTCCCAAGAGACAGAAGTTCAGACAGCCAGGTTAGAACAGTAGATAGTATTAAATAAAAAATCAGAATGATGAAGTCAAGTCAACAAGTATTTATTAAGCACCTATTATGTGCCAGGTACTGTGCTAAATGCTGATGATTCAATAAAAGGCAAAAATAGTCCCTGCTAGAGAAGAGAAGACACCATACAAACCATTATGTAAAATAAAATATGAAAAAGAAAAACTGGAGGTAATCTCAGAAGGAAAGAGCTGAGATAGCTTCAAAATTGTCTTGTGCTATTTAATATTTGTGGGACCTAAGACAATCCACTTAACCTCTCTGGGGAGCTTCATTTTTCTCATGAGTATAAAATGGGACTAACACCTTTAGTGACTATTTCATAGGGATTATTTTTAAGGCACAAATGAGATAATTTATATAAGACCTTTTGCAAATTTTAAAACATGATGTCAATACTAGTTACTGCCCTTGGGTCTTTGTCCTGGAACACCATTCATTTCCCCCCTAGAATACACTGCCCCTAAACTGCATAGAATCTTTATACAATCAAGGAAATTTAGTCTATATTACTCAGTAGCTGGTGTGAATCCTTGTGAGATATCTAGGAAGCCAAAAAAATCAACTTACTGCTTTGCCTTATAAGGATATGAGATCATCGCCCCATGAACCTGAGGTTTCCCATATGTTTTCTGCAGCTGCTGATACACTTTGGAGCCAAAGCTGAGCTTTGGCAGTTTGGATTCCTGTGTGTTGTGATAATCAGCTGGGGTTTGGAAAATCCGTCAAAAATCTAATGTTCTGGCAATTTAACAAGGCTTCTGAAAAAAAAAAAGCCCAACAATTTAACATCTGGAACAAAATATTCACAAGTAGGCCAAGACCAACATCGCAAAGAACTTTTCTTTCAGTCAAGGGAAAAGTATGGTACTTCCTTGTCTGTCATCAACTAGATTGGTCCAGTTTAAAAGTTTTGGAGCCATTTATGATAAATAAAAGATATAGTGGACATAACATAGAGCAAACTGAACACATGGTCTGAGTATTTGTCATGGCTTAAAATTGCAATTATCAATGACTCGAACCAAGGCAGAGATGGCATGCTAATCAATTCTGCAGATGACCCAAAGCATAGAGGGATAGCTAATATACTGCACAACTAAGTAGGCATCTAAAATGATCTTAACAGGCTAGAATGCTGGCCTAAATCTAATTAGATGAAATTTAGCAGAGATAAATAGAAAGTCTTGCATTTAGGATTTTAAAAATTTACCATCACAGCTACAAGATGGAGGGGTTTGAGTAGGTAAAAGAACTGGGCCTTCTATGGCAGAGGGGAGTCAATGGTGAAGGCCAAATTCGGCAGACTTGCTGATGGCAGCATCTGAAAAAGACCTGGGGGTCTGAGTAAATTGTAAATTTAATATGAATCAGCACTGGGATATGGTAGCCAAAGAAGATAATGCAATTTTTGGCTGTGCTAAAGTGATAGTCAGGCAGTGCTTTGTACTGGCCAAATCACATCTGGAAAGTTGTGTTCAAAAATTCTGAGAAGCACATTTTAGAGAGGCTACTGATAAGCTGAAAAGGGGCCTTTAAATCATGCCCTGTAAGGAACTGGAAATGTTTAGTCCAGAAAAAAGAAGACTCAGGATGGACCATGGGAGCTGCCCATGAGTCCCTGAAGGGCTGCCATGTGGAAAAAAGAAAAGACTTATCTTTCTCAGCCCTACAAAGCAGAACCAATGGAAACAGTGGAAATCATACAATAGCAAAGTTATAATATCTGATATAAGAAATTTCTATTAGAACTGTTCAAAGATTGAAAGGGTTGCCTTGGAATGTAGTGAGTTCCCCTTTAAATGAAGATTTCCAAAGTGAGGAGCCCTTAGTTTTGAACTTTGTAAAGTGGATTTTTGGCCAGATAAGAGATTAGACTGGAAAGTCTCTGAAATTTCTTCCAACTTTGTAATTTAGTCTATGCAAAAGTATTTATACAATCTTTCATTATCCTATTCTCTTCTACAAATTAAAATCTACTAAAGAAATCCACCAATCAAACTCAAGAATTGCTCAGTTAACCTTTCTGGAAGATACCAGGACATAGCATTGAATATGGAATAAATTTACAGAACTTTCTTTTTTTTAAACTTCTTTCACCTAAAGAGATGGAAGAGACAATGATTTAACAGATGCTCATCAGAAGTCTCTAAGGATTCAACTTCAAAGCTTGGCTTGGATCAAAGGCAAAATGAATTTATTATTTTATTTCTATTTAAGATTTACGAAGATGTCGCAGTCAGCCGAAAACAGTAAAAAGCAGAAGTTAAGAATTAATGAAATATCTTCTCTTTTAATCAAACAGTTTATATTTTAAAGTACATGTGACATATTTTCTTTCTTTCAGAAGGTAAGTGGGGTAATTGGTTTGTCTTCCCTTTTTGTAGTAGTTGCCTTCAATAGTTATATTCTTGTTGTTCTTTAACAACTAAGTCCAATTAATATACACGATGGAAAGTAACAAATATTTGTTGTTTGCTATACAAAGAAGAGTGAGGCACAATCTAAGTTTTTAAAGAATTTACCATCTAGTAGATGAAGTAGAATGTATTCAACTAATTTTAATGCAGTGCAGAATGTGACAGATGTTCTAAAAGAAGAACATATTAGTTTGAGATTCCAAAGAAGGAGAAATCATGTAGAAGAAAGAGTTAAGAGATACAGACACAAATGCTGTGATGTTTTGATTGTTACTTTTCATTTGTAAATGGGAATAATAACACATATATTAACTAATAATACAATATATTAATGACTTTGTAAAAGTATTTTGTTTTTTAAGCCTTAAGATAATACACCATATAAATATGTTGTTATTTACTTAGAGGGGACAAGGAAAAGCTTCATAGAGAAAATGGCATTTGACAGGAGACATGAAATACAAGGAGGATTACAATAGGCAGAGATGAAGAGAGGGAATTCCAAGAGAAGGAATCAGCAGGAGAAGAAAGCATGATAGTGAGTGGAATCTCAAGGGTCATGTTTGACAGACAGTGAATAATCCAGCTTAGCAGGAGGAGAGAATGTATGTAGAGAACAGAAGAGAAGATGAAAGTGTAATTTGGGTCAGAATGGGCCCAGGATAACAGATGGAGAAGTAGAACCCTTAAGAAGCTGAAACAGTAAAGATTCAAGGTAGAGATTCAGATTCTACAATCTGAATATCAGGGAAATGAGAGAAGATAAAGGAAGAAGTGGTATAATTGGAAGCTCTAGAATGGCAGAGTGGCCTTCTTGCTTCCAATTGACCATGTATATAGCACAGCACTGAAGGGGTTTGGAGCTTTGAGATAATGATATAACCCTTTATGGGCTGATGAGGAGGAAGAGTGTAGGGGTCTACTCAATGGATCTTTAAAAATGGAATGGCTCTATTCCTGGCCTTCTTTTTCTTTGACCATCCAGGTAGGATGAAGTGGTTCTACTAAAAACAAGCACAAAAACAAACCAACAAAAAAGCTAACAATTAAGCAACAACAAAGATTTCTATAGTAGCTTAAGTTTTGTGAAACACTTTGTAAATAGTAAATCCTCACACCAACCTTGGGGAATAGGTACCATTTTTGTACAGGAAGAAACCAAAGCAGATATTGTGACTTCCCCATGGTTCCAAAGCTACTAAATGCCTGAACCTAGTTCAATTCATATGACTTTTTCAAGTCAAACATTCTCCACTGTGCCTAGCTCTCAGAAGAACCAGGTTCATATCATAGCTACAGAGCCTACTAGATTTGTGACCCTCATGTTAATTAACCTCTGAGAGTTTCAGTTTTCTTATCTTTAAAATAAGAACAATATTAATTGTACTTTAAAAAAAGTTATGTAGTTTTAGGATTTCATATGAAAATTTGGAAGAATGGCATCTTGTTCTTTCTCTTATCTTGGCAGCCATTCAGCCACCAGTATGTGACAGCTAAAGTCCATAAGCTGATTAAGTGATTCTGATCCTACGTTTTGGGCTCCTTCTTCTGATTGTATTATTTCTCTTTCTAAGGTGAACAAATACCATTCCCAAGATGAATGTTTCTAAATTTGGAAACTATCTTTATAAAGTCCAAGAGGTTTAGAAAGCCTGTGTACTTTGGTTAGAGCTGACTGGTGGCAAAGGGAATAGTCCTTGACAACTACTCTTGTGTTTCTATTAGCAAGAAGATGAACCCAATTCCTGAACCATGAAGGGGACATTTTAGAGCCAAGGACAAATGTGGAATAGTTACTTGGAACCCCCCTCCCCAAAATTCTTCATGTTCCAGTGTTTATGATTCAATTTCCTAATATATTCTACAGGAAAAATATGCAGAGAATATACAGGAAGATTGATTCATAAACACTGGAACATGAAATTCCAGTTACTTATTGCTTAAGTCTTGCCAATGAGCTAATATTGATAAGTTACTTATTGCTTAAGAATTTTTCCCCTTAACTATCTAAGGCATTTATTTGTATTTTAGATTTTGACACTTTGGTGTGTGTGCTAATTTTCATCATAGCTTATAAAAGTAATAAATTAATTGTATGGATCCACCTCCAAGGGCATTTACAAAAGTGCCTTTTTCTCAATCCACAAACCCTGCATGCTACAAAAAAAGGAGACTTCTTTCCAGTTCATATAAAAAGACTTGTGGAGGTTCTTGTTCAAGTCCATGGTTTGCTGGATTCTATGGAGTCTATGGTTTACTGAGTCTGGCTTTTTTCTGGTTTTTGTTTTTTTCAAAAGAGGCAAATCCCAAAGGCTTGTTCTTCTTAAGGTTCATGGCTTTGGGAAGGTGACAACTTTCCTTTGTCTCACACTCAGTCAGGAGGACACAAGCATTAACTTGACTCATATCTGATAGGCAGAATGGGTGATCTTATATTATTTTAATATTTTTACTATTAAACTATGTAAGTTTATTTGTAAGTAATTTCCACTAACAATTTTGTAAGTTCCTTAAGGGCAAAGATATGTATAAATAACTTTTTTATGTACTTTACAATATCTAGCACAGTATCATACACCAATAAGTCCCTCAGTATGTTCTTGTGAAATCCAATTGAAATGTTTTTTACTCTCCCTTTTAAATGGGTATATATAATATAAAAATGGACAAAACCTCTATATTTCCAGAAAAAGGATTAAGAATCATTACCTTGCCTTGTTAAGAAAAACTCAGAAATAATTTAATTCAATATCTCTTGTCGTTAAGTCCTGAAAAAAATTATCTAGAAAAGAGTTCCCTGTTTTCAAGAATTGTTGGGAAAACTAGAAAGCAGTTTAGCAGAAATTAAGTTTAGGCCAGTATCATATAACATATTCAACAATAACTCAAAGTCAACACATTGATGAGGTCAGTTAGCAATTCCTAGTTTGAAATAAACATGTGACAAATTCATAATGGACATCTTTTTCCTAAAAGGTAGGTTTATTTAGGAGAAGAGGTTACAGACAAAATGAAGAGCTAAAAGGCACCAGAAGTGGTAAATATGAAATAGATTTGAGAGAGCAATAGGGTTACCAAGGAAAGGAGCTTGAAAAAACCATTAAATGAGGCCTGAGTAAATTCATAGAGGAGTGTGGCAGACTAACCAGAGTTCACTATAGTGAGGAGAAAGTTGCCATTAAAGGGAAGACACCACGAAAAGAAAAGAGTACCTCATAGCAGTCTTACTTAGTCTTGGAAAATACTTGGCCTGCTTAAGTTTTGTCAATGAGTACTGAATCTTTTGTGTTTTGGGGACTTTATTTTCTGTGTGTAGGAAATCAATATCTATCTTCTATAAGATTAATATTTTATAATGAATATTTCCTATTTCCTAGATGGTTCCAAGATGGGAATCAAAACAAGGCAAAGAATCCCATTCTAACCAGCAAAACTTATATTGTCAACATATATATATATATATGTATATACATATATATATATATATATGCCCTTGGTCTAGAGGTAAATGAGGGCTATATTATGAAGGCATAGAGTGAATTCAGATTCAATCATGAGTTGGACTAGATGGTCTCTGAGGCCCATTCCAAGTCTGAGATTCTCTTCTTCTGTGGAGTAACTAGAGTTGGATGCCTTTGTATCTCATAGAAAATGGCTAAGGTCACCATCTGTTTAAATTACAGATTTGGGAAATACATGCTAATTACAATTCAAATGAAGGTAAATAGAAAGTAGCTCAGATCACAACCAAAAAGGTTATGTTTCAGAAAAAGTCAGAAAAGTGCCCTCAGGGAATAATGACAAGAGCTCACATATACTGGAGAAGAAGGTTCATCCACTGGTTAAAGGAAGAAGAGATGTGTAAGAATAATTGATGATTTTCAGCTGATGGGTTCAAGTCAATGCCATTAAATGACCAATAAAGTATGGTATTCTTCAGGGGCATGAGTCCAAAACATTCCAGAAAGTCTTTTATGATTTATTAATTCTAACAGTCAGTACCTACTTCTGGTTACTTATGTGGAAATTAAACTAATTTTTGCCAGAAAGAATTTATTAAACATGAGATTGTGAAAACAAAGCAATTATAAAATCTTGGGCAAGAAGCTAAAGAATTAAAGGGACAGGTAGTATTTTCATCTTTTTTGCAGATAGAAGATAGATACTCTAAAAGATATAGAAGGATATGAATAGTAAACAATTGGTAAAGAAGATGGTATCTTCTGATTTCTGGAACATGATTTGGAGCAGATAAGAATGTTTTCTTGGTTAAGAATGGCACACGTGAACTCCAAATGGAAGTAGGGAGGTGATGGTTCTACTATAGTTGGACTTGATCTGACCATATCTGGAGGGTGATGCTCTCTGAGTTTCAAATTTAAGGAAGGACACTGATAAGTTGGAATGTATTTAGAGGAGGATAATGAAGATGGGAAAGGCTTCATATTCATACCCTTTGAGGCTTGAGAAAAGGAGGTTAAGGGTAGATATGCTGTCTTCCAGTATTTAAAGGGGTACTAAAGAAAGAAATTAGATTAGCTTCACTTAGATCTGAAGAGCAGAATGAGGAATAATTAGTGAAAGACATAATTGAGTCAGATATAGGGTTGTGATAAGGACAAACTTTCTAACCCTTTGAGATATTTCAAAGTAGAATGGGTCATCTTGGGAAGTAGTGGCAAGTCACTGGGAAGAAATTGCATGATCATTTGTCCAATATGATATACAAGATTTTTTTTATATAAGGGTTGAACTAGATGGCTTCTTGAGTTCTAATTTGGAGTTTCTGTGACAAATTTCAGAGGACTTCCAAAATATGTTCTGCTCAAAATATATTTTGGTCAAAAGTGCATTAAATTGAAAACAGAAGGGGAAAGAGACAATTGGTTAACAGAAAGTTTAAAGAGCAAGATAAAAGAGAATCACAGATTCTGAGCAGGGTTTCTTAACTACTTTTTTCATCATGAACCTCTTTGATAGTTTGAGGAAGTATAGAGCCCTTTCCTTCTCAGAATAACATTGACATTTTTTTTAAAGTGAGGAAATACTGAATTCAATTTAGAATTCAATGAAAATACACATGTATTTTTTTCCACCTAAGTTCACTGATCCCCTATATTGTCCATAGACCTCTAAGGGATCTATGGATCACAGGCTAAGAACCTTTGAAATAGAGTTAGGAGATACCTCATCTATAATTTAGGAGAGAGCTAGCCCAAATAAAATACATTCTAGCATATTGTAATCTGGTAGACATGACTGCTAAGCTACCATCAGTGGCAATTTACCTTTACATAATTCCATAAGTAATGTTTGAAAAACCAAGTGGACGAGGGAAGTGATACACACTGGAGATAGACAGATGTTCTTATTTTATACTTATTTTATATTCTTTATTGTATTTTTAAATTATTTGAATTCCATTTTATTTTCAGTTGCGAGTTTTTTCTCTTTTTCCTTTCCTATTCATTGAGAAAGCAAGGAAAATAAGATCCATTACAAATATGTATAGATATGCAAGACAAATTCTCATCTTAGCCATGTTCCAAGAAATAAAAGCTTGGAAAAGAAAGAAATAGAAGAACATATGCTTCAGTTTCCACCGGCTCTTTTTCTGCAGGGAGATATCATGTTTTATCATGAATCTTTGGAACTGTAGTTGGTCATTAAGTTGATCAGAGATACTCTGCAGAATTGAATATCATTACAATATTGCTGTTATTATATAAACTGTTTTCCTGTTCTGCTAACTTTATTTCAGTTCATACAAGTCTTCCCAGGTTTTTTTCTTTAAAAAGTACTTTATCATGTTCACATACTATAATCAATTTGGTCATTTTCCAAATGTTGGGCATTCCTTCAGTTTCCAATTTTTGATACTATAAAAAGAGTTGCTATAAATAATTTTTGTACATATGGGCTCCTTTCCTTTTTCTTAATCTCTTTGGAGTATAAACTTAGCAGCAGTATCATTGGGTCAAAGAGTATGCGCAGTTTTATAGCTTTTTTTGGGCATAGTTCCAAATTACTTTCCAGAATGGTTGGACTAATTCGCTGCTCTACCAGATGTTCTAATTTTTTAAAAGGAGGGAAACAGAAGAATGCTAGTGGAGAGAGAAGAAGGGAAACATGGATCCTATGCAAATGCTGGGGTACATTATTAAAGGGATCTTTAATCTAGAAAAAAGAATGGTAATAACCAAGAACCAACTTGGCTTCATCAAGAGGAAATTATGCCAGATTAACTTAATTTCTTTTTTGTGAATAAGCTTATTAGAATGGTAGATCGGAAAAGTACTATAGATATAGCTTATTTAGATGTTAGCAAAGTTTCTGTTGAGGATTCTCAAATTATTCTTATAGAAGAAACAGAGAGATGTTGGCTAGACATTAGTATATTTAGGTACATTTGGAATTGGGTGAGTGACTAGAATCAGAGTAGCCATTAATGAAGAGATCAAAGTCAACATGAAGGGAAGTCTTTGATGGAGTATCTCAGAGATCTGTCCCTAAAACAGTATAGTTCTGTATTTTTTATCAATGATGAAGGTATGCTTACCAAATTTTCAGATGACATGAAGTTGATAACAGAGTTAGGAATTAAAAGAGTTTTAGGGGAGGAAACTGGTGGAGGGAGAGAATTAACATACAAAAAAAGTATGTGGTTGGGAACAATTTCCTGGAGTAAGCAAGGATGATGAACTGGTAAGATTATCAAATGAGATAATATCTGGAAAGTACTTATCACAGTCCCTGGCAAAGAGTAGGTATGATATAAATGCTAGTTATTATTATAATTATGATTAATGAATCATCAATTGGTTAAATCTTATTGAATTGTACCAGGAGAGCTCCAGATCCAAAGAAATCCCAGAATGAATCCTTTTGTATTAGAAATAATTACTCCTAATTCATCTTTTGTGCTATTAAAAAATTACTGGACTTGAAGTCAATGGATTTTAATTTAAATCCGGTCTCTGCCATTTAGTTACCTATATGTCTTGGGGCACATGGTTTAATGACACTGTTTTGGCTTCCTTATCTAGAAAATAAAGAAATTGGACTATATGTTCTTTAAGGCTCTTTCTAGTAATAACCTATAATAACTTCCATATTTCCATAAAGCAGATTTGTTTATAGTGAGACACTAAGTTCTAATCTAATCACTATTTACTCAAATCAAGAAATGGTGTTTCAAAAAACAGTATATCATTTCAAAATTCTTTCTAGGAAAGTTCTCTTTTTCATTGTATATGGTTTCTATTAAGTATTTTTCTTTTGGTGGGGGAAGAAGGGAAGGGGAGTCTCCTACAAAGTTTTGCATCATTAATATGATGGTCTGCAAGACAATTCTTTTTTTTAAGAACACACTCTGAAACTACACTTGGAAGAACCCCCCACTGTGGCAAGTCCTCTTTGTTGGGGAGTGGGGTGTAGAAGGAATCTCAATATTGTGGACAGATAAAATCATTAAAGTGGTGTTTTCCTAACAACATCAAGTCTTTCATATTCAGAGCTTGAAGAGGAGGTAGCATTCCTATCGAGAGGATGCCACAAAAAGTCACTTTTTAATAAGAAAGAATTAAGTGGAAAAGAAGTATCGATGAAATACTCAGATTACAGAGCTAAAACTCAACCAAGTAAATTGAGTCTGTGGTCACAAAATTGAGGTTCTAGCAATCAAAGTGTCTGTGCTGGAAGACTGGATGTGGAATAACGTGCAGCCAGAAGACAGACTCAGTGCCAAAGTACAGATTCCTGGTGGTGGAGGCTCAGAACAATCTGCTGTTTTTCCTGAGAGAACTAGTGAAGTGGAACCTGGCTGCCAGTCAAATGGATGGAATTGACAGGGATAGAAAAATATTTAAACTATGCCCGAGTTCTAGGAATTTGTCCCCCCCACCTCTCTAAGCATCTCCATCTCCTCCTCCACCACCACCACACCTTCCAAAAAATTAGCTCTGATAGGATCTTTTATGAAGAACTCATGCCCACTATTTTAGAGTTTCGTCAACAGAAGATTCCACTCATTTAAAAAAAGTTAAAACAAACAAGGCTTTCATGAGCAAGACTAATCAAATCAAGCTACTGAAAGACAGATTGACTCCCCATTTCATTACTGGGAAGTGTAGCAGCCTTTTGGTTTTATACTTTCCCCACCCTTCAAAGTACCCATAGAACATCATATTTTCACCTACTCTCACTGCTCTGGCTACCCTTTCACCAAGGATACTGCAGATGGCAGCAGGCATTACCAAACCCAGAACCAAAGCTATAAGACACAAACATATTTTAAATGTTCCTTAAAGGGCTGTTTTTTTCCTACTCGACCTTGTTGCCTTGAATAAGGGACTGCCATTAAAATTTATACATAGTATACAACTAAATTTTGGGAAAACTGTTAGAAACAAAACTTTGGAGATATTTTTGATTCTTCCTCATCTCTTTATATCCCTAGCACTTAGTGCAATGACTGGCATATAATAGCTGCTTAATAAAATTAATGATTAACTAGACTATATCCAACCATTTGTGAAGTTCTGTGCATTCTATCTCTCCAACATCTTTCCCAAATGTCCTCTTCCCTCTTTTCCCATTGCCACTATCCTCGTATAGATCCTTATTACTATCTACTTGGATCAGGGCAGCAATTTTTTGACAAAAGTTCTCATCTACACTCTTTCCCCACTCAAAACCATCTCTCAAACCAGTGTCAGAATAATATTTCTTATGCATATCATTCCTCTGATTATAACTTTGAGTAATAATTTACTGCTCCTTCAGCAAATTTCCAAGATCCTTTACAATATATTACCCACTCTTCCTTTCTCATATTGTGTTCCTCCAAAGTCTATGCTCCATTCCAGCTGGACTACTCTCTGCCCCACAAATATGCCTTGGGTTTTTCTATCTTAATGCTCTTGTCCAAATTGCTCCCAATAACTGCTAAAATATCCTGATCTATCTTCATCATTATTAGGCTCTAACTCAAATGTCACTTTCTCCCCAATTCTCCTTTTGGGTAATGACCTTCTCCCTCAGTTCTCCTCTAGAGTTTTATTTTGCAACTTCATGTATTTATTTTGTAATATGTAGTAGCATTTGTTTATGACATTCTGCCATCCATTAGGGCAAGACTACCCCAGAGTCTGGTATATGATTTGCATGTGATTATTGTTCACCCTTTGTTTTTGAAGAGAACCAGTGACATCATGGAGTGATGTCTTGACTCTTGCATGAATTGGATTTAAGTGAGGCAGAGCTTCACAGAGTTAGCAGCCTCGCTCTCTTTTCCTGAATCATCCAAGTCCATTGGCAGGACAAAAGTCAAGGTGATGACTGGTGATAGCCTTCGATGTAGTGGATGACCTTGGTTTCTTTGATGTTTGAATAACCTCTAAGTACTCCACAGCATCTGCTTCAGTAATCTTCATGAGCCTTGGAACAAATTGTTCTCATCCACCCATTCCACCATAGGATATCTTCATATGCTTGGAGTAGAAACCCCATCCCTCAGTGATGGGTTTGAAACCTGTTGGTTATCCTCAACCTCATTTAGTCCATCTACTGAGACAGTTTTGCCAGCATATAGATGTGTATACTATAGCTTCTTGGAGCCACAAGTGAGATTTGGGTGATAGAGAGACACCAAAGGTAGATGAACAGTCCTGAAAAGAGCTCAGTATCCCACATATCAGAGGTGCTGGTCTTCCCTGAACACCCTATGAACTCTGATTTGCATGTAAGCAAACATTTATATCAATTTTGTATAGCCTCTTCTTCAGTAATTTTCCACTGAAAATTTAAGCTTTGGAGCAGTTAGATGGCACAGTGAATAGAGCACCAGTCCTGAAGTCAGGAGGACCTGAATTCAAATGTGACCTCAGATACTTAACACTTTCTAACTATGTGACCCTGAGTAAGTCACTTAATCTCAATTGTTTCAGCAAAAAAGTCCTTTCATGAAAAGTCAGTGTTGGATATCTTTTGACCTAGCAATTCCATTCATTGTGCTTTATCTTTAAAATATCCTAAAAAAAGAAAAAAAAATCCCTATCCGTATAAAAATATCCATAATTCTCTTTTTTGGGTAACACTACACTGGAGATAACCTATATGTTCAATGACTGAAGCATAGCTGGGTGGTGCAGTAGAGTTCTGTTATTGTTATTATCCTTTTCTTGAAGAGGAACATGACATCAGGGAGGTGATGCCATGACATGCAAATGAATTGGATTTAAGTGATGATGGGCTCTGCAAAGCCTACAGTCTCACTTTCTGCTCCAGAGATATTTAGGTCCAGTGGCTAGATATAGATCAAAAAGGACTGGAGATGGCCTGGGATGCAGTGGGAGACCTTGGCCTTTCTAAGCCAAGGTCTTTAATAAGTCTCAGTTTGACTGAAGCAACACCCATTCAGTGATTCGGGCGATCGAATGAAGCAAAAAATGGCCTCTTTTACCTAGTTCAAAAAAGAAAAAATAATAAATAAATGTGGGAGGGGAAGACCTTCAGGATTTTTGGTTAAAGTGAAAATGATTGTTATTTACACTCACCCTGAGTCAATCAAGCAAATTTAAAATTTAAACTCAAAAATCAAAATTTAACCTGTCTCCTCATGTAAAATAGGTAGGGATAAAAATAGCACTTATCTCCTAGGATTGTTGTGAGGATCAAATAAGATGTCTGTAAAGTGCTTACTTAGTATAGTGTCTGACACACAGTTTGTGCTATATAAATGCTCATTCTCATATCCTCCCTTCCCCTGGTTAATAAAAGAAGCAGAATTTAGTGGGGGAAGGGAGAGAACCTGTGGCTTCATTAATGTATGAAACTTCTAGTGTGGAAACTTTCTTCATCAGTGGAGATCAGCAACTCCTTTGTAAGTTATAGTTTTAGAAAGTTGCCTGGAAGTACTGGAAAAGTAGAAGAACTTCTGGAAGTCCCACTGCTGCTACATATCTGAGACAGCCTGTGAACCTCTTTTTCTAACTCTTAGGTTAGCATCTCTCTATGGAGACTGCCTCTCTAAGGACATATTCTGGGGCCACAGAAGCAGAATAAATAGGAAACTGAAGAAATATGGAAAGAACCAAATGAAGTTCTACAAAGGAAGATCACAATAACTGAAATATATACCGAGAATTTCTCTTCATATATATGTATTTGTTGTTCAGTCATTTCATTCATTTATTTGACTCATAATGATCCCATTTCAAGTTTTCTTGGCAAAGACACTGGAAGTAGTTTGCCATTTCCTTCTCCAGCTCATTTTACAGGTGAGGAGGAGGTAAGGGACTTGCCCAGGGTCACACAGCCATTAAATGTCTGATAATAGAACTAATAAGGATGAGCCTTCCTGTCTCCAGGTGCTGCACTCTATGCACTGTGCCACTTAGCAACCTAGATTTTGAGGGTAGAAACTGTCTTTTTATTGTGTTTCTATACTCAGTTGAGCTGAAGGTCTGGCACAAAGTAAATCTTAAGAAATGTTTTATCACATATAATCTATTAACTATACCATGAATTTTTATACATACATGTACATTTATTTGCACATTTAAATATATGTAAAAATAAAGTCAGAGATAGAATTTCAGAAGGACTTGAACAGAAAAGAAAGACATTTTTGCTTGTTATCTATTTATTCATTCGGCATAACTAAGTGCTAATTTTTTAATATAAAATTCTCTTCTCTATTCTATATGTTTGATTATTTGTCTTTGGTGATGGCTATTTAATCTACAATAATTATTTTTTTTTAAATCAGGGTTGGTGAATGTAAATGGGTTATACAAATAGGAACTCAATCACACCATCCATTTATTCTTAATTCCTAGTGATGTAAGAGGTAGTCTATTAACTATACCATGAATTTTTACACATGCATGTACATTTATTTGCACATTTAAATACATGTAAAAATAAAGTCAGAGATAGAATTTCAGAAGGACTTGAACAGAAAAGAAAGACATTTTTGCTTGTTATCGATTTATTCATTTGGCATAACTAAGTGCTAATATTTTAATATAAAATTCTCTTCTTTATTCTATATGTTTGATTATTTATCTTTGGTGATGGTTATTTAATCTACAATAATTTTTAAAAAATCAGGGTTGGTGAATGTAAATGGGTTATACGAATAGGAACTCAATCATACCATCCATTTATTCTTAATTCCTAGTGATGTAAGAGGTAGTCTCCTCTACTATTTCTGAAGTCATAGAGGACTTTAAGAGATGGTCTTTTACTGGTTCTTATAGATTAAAATATCCAATAGGCTCTGCTTCCCCCTTCCCCCACCTTTCTCCTCTGACTCCACCTTTCTATTTCCATCTCTCCCTCCCTTCCTCCCTTCCTCTCTTTCCCTCTCTTCCTCTCTCTTTCTTTCTCTCTGTCTCTTTCTCATTTAGGAAGACTACATATGCTTCATCAGAATACCAAAGGCATTCATGGATTTGAAAGTTCATGAACAACTCAAGTACTTTGTCAGAAATATTCCTCTTTCTGAGTTCAAATCCGGCCTCAGACATTTACTAGCTATGTGATCCTGGGCAAGCCATTTCACCCTGCTTGCTTCAGTCTTCTACTCTGTAAAATGAGCTGGAGAAGAAAATGGCAAAACACTCCAGTATCTTTGTCAAGAAAACCCCAGTGTCCAGAGTTGGACAGTGAAAACAACCAAATAAGAACAATAACAAGAAAGCAAAAAATACCTCAATTTCAAAATGGGGATTTATGAATGACCATTCCATATAGTGTCTTTACACAAGTATTTTTTAAAAAAGCAGAACAGAGAACCTTTAAGGGATGACAAATGAATTTATCTAATGGCTGCTTTAAGGAAGGCCTGCAGGAAATGGTAGAAGATAAGTTTTCAAAGAATTTGACCAGGGTAGGAGTCAGATGAGCAAATCCATAGAGCTGTTAGAAAACTTTGGAATAAAAGACTTGAATGGCATAACCATCTCTCTGAACACTGTTTGTTATTGGAGCCTCTCCTGTTTCAGACAGATAAGATCCAAGAACAAAGGGGGAAAATAGAGATTTAACTCACTAAAGGACTCAGCTTAGCACATGGAATACAACATGACCAAAAAATTAGCCAATAAAAAATGGCATTTCCCCCTTTTTTTTTGGGAATTTACCCCCTGAATCCAGGGTAACTAATGCACCTTCTTTTCAGTAGAAAACTAAGAGTATTAGTTAAATTTTGTTCTGTTCTCATTAAAACAAACACTGATAAAGCAAGAAAGTCTTGATGTTATTTAAAAACTTGAGTTTTATATGGTTTTCATTTCATAATTTGACACATATGTGGTTCATAATTTACAGGAAAAAGAAAGTCAAAGACCATTAGATTTCTCTGGAATGAAGAAACATTGTGAGCTAAAAAAAAGTGATGGTGTATATTTATGGACAAAACCCAAACAAAATAAGAGAATGCCTCACATTTCCATGAATTTTAGTACTGTTTACATATTTTGGTGAAATGTTCAGGTTTTTAGATTAGCCAGTAAAAATCTGTCTAAGAAAGTTGATCACTTCTGGACTTCTTATGGAGATATTTCTGCCATTACAGTCAGATGATTAACAGTTTCTTGAGGTATCAGCTTAGGACAATACACACTAAATGACGCTCATTGATAAGTGGGAAACACTCTCTCTTTGTACAAGATTATTCAGTATAGTTGTCGAAGATTTCATTTGGAAATCATTTTAAGGGAGATATATTAGGATTGCAGGATTCTGCAGAAGCAAGTACTAGGCAGAATTCAAGTATTTATAGCAGAAGTCCCCCTATTCAAAATATCTAAGATATTAACCTTATTACAATATGATAATGATGTTTCTTCATCTTTCCTTCCCAATAAATAGCCAAGAGGTGGCCTACTGAAACTTTGATGATCCCTGAATGTGGAACCTAGTTCCCTAAAGATTCTCAGGCCCAAAGGACCCGAGGTAGGTATTCTTCCCTGAAACCCTGCTCATTCTGGGTTTTCTTACCATTAGACAATTCTACAGTTTAGGTGACCAATAACCTCTTAGCTCCCATGTCCTTTTTCAGCAGCAAGTATGAGAGCAACTCCTCCTTACTCCCCAAACTCTACAGAATTTAAATTCCTAATAATTGGAGAGCTAGGTAACAAATTACTGCATTTGGCATCTACTTAAAATCTTTATAATGACCTAAAAAGACAAGAGAAATCTGCAATCAAGTAGGAAAACATTAGATAGAAGTTGCAGGAATCTGACTCCTATGATACCAAGAACAGAGATAGTAATAATCAAAGTTACAAAGAAGTAGACTGAATCTTGCTTTATGGGGAAAAATTAATAATAATTAGAACTAAGAGTAGACTGGGAGGTACAAGGTTTCCATTCATTGGAGGTCTTTAAGCAAAGGCTGGTTTTGGAAATGTTGTTGAGGGTATTTTTTCTCAGGTGCAGATTGGGAGATGGCCTAGGTTGAGAATTCTTGACCCTAGGACCTGTAAACTTGAATGGGAAAAATCACACTTTAATTTTCATTAACTTTCAAGTGAAACATCATTTTCTCCAATTTTGAATGTAAGCAATAAACATTCTGAAAAGTGTTCTTCACCATTCATCAGACCGCCAACAGTATCCTTGTCACAAAAATGTTAAAGAACTCCCATACTAAGAGATACTTTCTATATCTGACATTCTATGAGAATATTCTGGAATTTTAGGGAAAAAAAATTTATCCTTTCACCAAGCTGGGAATATTTTGAAATTAAAAAAATTATTCTTTCATCATGCTAGAGAATTCCTGATATGAAAATTCCTTTCACTGATGCTGATTGGCAGTTCATCTATATCTTCTACCCTTGGAGGAAGTGTGCTTGTACATAACTGGCACAGATCTTCCAGGGAAGGATTAAAGATCTGTATTCAAGTCCTGAAACTTGATCACTATTTGACCATCGACAAGACAATGCCCAAGGCACTGAATATATAAAGAAACTGTATAAGGAAAATAAAGCTTAAAACAGAGTCTTAGGAGACACTCATAGTGAATCAATCCAGCATGGATGAAGATTCACCAAAGGAGACTGAGAAGGAGAAGTCAGAGAGATAGGAGAAGAGCCAAAGGATGACAATGAAAAAAGGTCACTTTTAATTAATAATTAAGATAAGAGATTTGGAATAGCTTCTACAATTACTTTAGGAAGATGGGTTTGTTTAGGGGTGATAGTCCAGTCAAGATTCATCAGAATCCATCTGAAGTGCAACCAATCATCACAGTCTTGTGATTTCCTCATGTTCTGTTCAGTAGCACATGTGTAGGAGAAAAAAAAAAGTAGAGAGCAGAGTTATTTGAAAAATAAGGTTTGGAAAAATGTGGCCAGAGATAGGACAAGGGAACAAAGAATTTAAGAGCTTAGGACAAGGTACAGTTAAACTGACTCACCAATAAATTAAGATGGAGAAGAGAGAAAAGTCTAACCAGATCAAAGATAATGGTCTGAGATAGACTAAGGAATGGAAGGATTTGAAGTCAAAGTAAGGGCAAAGAATAGGAACAAGGTAGATGGAGAGATGGAAGGATAAAAGATTATGATTGGACAAAGGAAATTTGGAGTTATTAAACATGAAAGTAGATCTGTGAGTAATGATAGGAACAAACACATCAATATGTGTAATGGAGGCAGAGTGGCGGAGTAGGCCTTGGGAGCTGAGTAGATTGAAGAACTAGGAAGTTAGGATATGTGAGAGAGCCTCAACATGGTGAAATCTCACAGAATAAGGACAGAAGTTGAGAAAGGATGGTGAGAGGGAGAAGACTAAGACTCAAACCCTGAATCCACTGAGAAAGAAGGAATAATACCTTGAGAATCAGTAGAAAAATGGCTATCCAAATCTGAATTGGGTGATAAATTTGAATTGCATGAACCTTAAAGGAAAAGAATTGTTAACAGATGGTGGTAGAAGGAAAGTATGGAAATAGCAATGGAGAGCATGGAAGGTTCTGATCCACAAGACCAAGCAAACAGTTAGGAGGGAGCATCAATAAATGTTAACTAATTCTAGAAAGAAAAGTCAAGGATATGATAGTATCAGAAAGAAACCAGGTTTTAATGAGGGAAGGAACAAGTGGTGACAGATAAGGGAAGCAATTTGTTAATTATGGCATAGGCATAGTGGGGGACATGGCAGAAAGGGTGAGAAGATCTGAAGTGGACCATGAGTGAGGGAGGTAGGGATGACATGGATGGGGATGAGGAAGTAGACAATTGGGATTGAGGAAGAGGGTTTGTTTTTAGGTTGTCAGGAGTTCCATAGCAAAAGGATGGGGATGACTGAGAAGGTATGATTGTGCCTTGGTATTGAAGAATGAGTCCATGCAGTATAACAGTGAAGTCCACTGATGAAGGGATGGGATTAGAAGGTTCAAGCTTGGCCCACCTTCAAGCTATCCAACCTACTGTGGTAGCCCAGTAGGTATCTGGAAGCCTGCATGAGCAGAAGGTTCTGTTGAGGCAGAAGGTCTTGTCAAATAAAACCAATCCTGTTTTAGAAGCAAAAGAAGGTCAAAAAAGTATTTTGAGCAGGGTAATTTTCTTTTAGAAAGACAAGGAAAATGGGAAGATGGTGGTGGTATGTATAAGTGATACTTCTGTTGTTCAGCAGTTTCAGTCATGTCCAACTCTCTGTGGCTTCATGTGGGATTTTCTTGGAAAAGATTTCAGGAGTAATTTGCCTTTGCATTTTCCTACTCATTTTACAGATGAGGAAACTAAGGCAAATAGAGTTAAGTGACTCATTCAGAGTCACATAGCTAGTAAGTGTCTGAGGCTGGATTTGAATTCAGAAAGCTGAATCTTCCTGACTTCAGGCCTGGCACTCTAACCACTGAACCCCTTAGTTGTCCTAAAGTAATGCTATGAAATGCAAAAATCTGATAGGAGCTGTAGTCACTATACAATTTCTGTGTTATCTGGTTTGCTTGGTCTGAACAGAGCAATAGAAATGAATATTTCCCAAAATAAATCTCACAGTATATATGGTCATAGAATTTCAGAGTTATTAGCAGGGATATTCTTCAGTATGATCTAGTTCAACCCATGTCTGAAAAGCAATCCCATCTTCAACATGCTAAGAAATGGCCATTCAGCCTCTGCTTAAAGATCACCAGGGAAGAAAAGTCATCATCTCTAGAGAGAGCTTCTTCTGGCTAGCATAGACACAGGAACACATACACATACACACACACACACACACACACACACACACGCACACACACATGCAAAGCACACAACAAAGAAGCTTGGAATAGACATTGAAACTATCTTATCTGATGCTAAGCTTATCTGATCTAAGAGAATGGTTATCAATATACAGAAGGAACAATACTGGAAGACAAAAAAAAAACAGAAAAAAGTCTATTGAACTTGGGATCTGTTTCTTGTTTGTCCTTTCTCATTGTTTTTTCCATTATGCAAAGTGTGGATCCATTTGTTTATGAAGCAAACAGCTATAAAGCATCTGCTATGTGTGAGACATGGTAGCATACAAAATCATCTCCTCCCCAAGAAAGTTTCCCTTAGAAAAGGTTTCTAAAGGGTTTTGAATTCCTGAGAAATGAAATCACAAGCATTTATCTGGATCAGAAATTTCACCTTTTGGTGAAAGGTTTCTACTCCCAAATACTCAGGAAATGGAGAAACACACATAAAAAAGATAAAAAATCCATCTAACCCATGTACCAGTCACATGAGTAATAATTCAGGTGATCATAGAATTCAATCTGTTGCTACAATCTGTTCAGAGGAAATAATAAACTTTTGCACTGGCACATTTACTTATGCTTTGCTAAACAGTCTTCAGTATTTCAAATGTCATGATTGCAAAACATCCGTTTAAAAATAAGCATTTCTTTGCAGCTAATCTGCAGGCAGTCTATCATGTTAGACCTCAGCATGAGATGGGAGCTATATTATATATTGAAATTCCTCCACGCTTAAACAGATGTTTCAGGATTGCTACTTTAGCAATGTGGTCCATTTTTCTCTATCTGGGCAGACTTCTTTTGCATTCTGATCCCTCCTCATCTTCTCCCTGGACCACCTCTATAAAATGTCTGCTTGCTGATGACTCAGTTTTTCCTTAAGTACTTTACCTTGACTGACCTGTCTTTATGGTGGCCAGTTAAGCTGTCTTTCAGTTGCTCATATTTCTGGGGCTGGAGAAATCAGAGCCACATTTTCCCAGGTTGAAATGAACACGGCCACAGAGAATGCATTTTCCAGACAAGAAGCATCAAATGAGCAGTGAATGAACTTCTATTTCAATGGGAGCTCTATGGCACTCAGTTAAGAACTTGCATCCCCCTGGGTTTCCTAATCACATATGCACCTGCATTCACACATACACACATACACACATGTATGTGTACATATATATATATATATATATATGATTTACACTACCTACTCTGGGACATGAATGTCCATTCACAAATGATAAATTAAAACACATTCATGGCATCCATTTCCCCCTTCTGCTTCTTTAGATCATGTTTAAAATTGCAAGCGGCTGTCATTAATTTTCTATTGGTAACAAGCATTTTTTATCTTTAAAAAACAAAATCTGGCTGACTTCTATGCTTTTTGATACAATGGCAGATTCTTTTTAAAGACATGGAATTCATTTGTCAGAATTGTCACAATTGTCACAAGCCTTTCTTTTCTCCATTTTCCATCTCTTTTCTTTGTAGGATGCTAAAGCAACAGTAGATTATATTGAGATAGGCAATTCACAGATGAGGAAGCTCATTCTCCCATTTAAGGTTGGCATCTTCCCTTAGATATTAAGTGATTTACCCAGGATCATACCACTAGTATGTATTGGCAGAAGTTGAACTCATGACTTCCTGACTCTAAGGTTAACTTTATTTTTGACTTCATGCCATTAATATATTTTTTAAAGAGAGAACAAACTAAGATAAGAATTGGCACCATGGAATAGTGAATAAAAAGCTGGTATAAAAGGATTTTAATTCTGCCTCTAACACATACTGGTTGTGTCATCTTGGGTAGGTAACCTTTTTTGAGGCAAATGGGCTTAAATGTCTTGTCAAGAATCACACAGCTAGTAAATGTCTTAGATTAAATTTGAAATTAAGTTCTCCTGATTCCAAGCTTGGTACTTTATCCACTGTTTTACCTAGCTGCTCCACAAGGAACCTCTTATTTTGGGGGGATGGAATTGAATTTCATGTATTTAAAAAGAATCTGTCATTGTATTGAAAAGTATAGAAGTCAGTCTGGTTTTGATTTTTAAAGATAAAAATGCTATCTTCCAATAGAAAAGAGTCCTCCTTATTCCAAACTTGGTGCTCTATCCATTGTACCACCTAGCTGCTCCACAAGAAACCTCTTATTTTTATTTATTTATTTTAAGCAAGGCAATTGGGGATAAGTGACTTATTCATCTAATAAATGACAAATCTGAAATCAAATTTGAAGTCTGGTCCTCCTGACTTCAGGGCTGGTGTTCTATCCACTGCGCCACCTAGCTGCACTCCAACAAGTAACTTCTTAATGTCCTTAAATAGCTCTAAAAGTCTAAGTTGCAGAGTAGTGGTAATGACCTGTGCTAGTAAAGGGAGTCTTCTCACTGGGAGTATCCTAGATATGGTCTCTAGAAAGGAAAACAATGTGTAACTAGGAAGGTGCAGAATTGCAAATTGTTTATTTTGTCAATGAACCATGTGCTAAAAGATGTCTTTTCTGATATATTTACCTGGTGTAGAGTAGAGCTGGCAGTGGAAAACCCAGATTTCTAGTTCTTTGGAGGCAAACTTATGATGGCCCTTGATATATTTGGGGTTTTTATTCCAAATGGTCCATATGAAAATTTGGACTCCTGCAAGACCTTTACAACTTCAAGAGCTATATATATTATATAAAAGAGACATGTGAAATTCTCATGTAGTGCCAGGCCCCACAGAGTTATCTCAAAGGGATATCTCGGAATAACCACCTATCTTCTGACAGATAATCTCTAGATTTTATCTGTTTGCATGACCACATAGCATCAACTGCTGCTGGAAAACACAAGATGGGAATATTCTCTTCTCCAAGAATTAAGAGTAAGGAGTGTGGGCACATGGAGAATGAATCAGGTCATCCCCTCCCTTTTATGAATTTTTAATTTCCTTATGCCCTCCAGCCTTGCCATATATTGTAGAATGGCTGGATACCACCTGAAAACCCATTTCTGCGAGGCTTAAGTGTCTTATCTAAAGGTAAGCTTTTGAGCTAATGTAATATATTGGTGTGATATGGCTCCACCTTTCCATTTACTGGCACCAAATTCTGTCCCAGGTTCCCTCCTCCTATTAATATCAGGCTGCTATTCTAGTTCCAAGTCTCTGTAATATTCAATATCACTTACTGCTGGGTCCCAGCTTAATGTTGCCTTCCATCTGGAATGATTACTAGGTTTTATTATAAGAAACCAAAGGAATTTGTCACCTCCTCCTCCACATCTCTATCTTAACCCTAGTTTTATTCTCAGGAGTATTTTAGAGTTAACATTATAGAGAGGGGTGTTGCTACATGGCAGGGGCTTGATTGGAGATGAATATGTAGCAACAAACACGAGGGATCACTGGGATCAGTGAAACGATATCTGATAAGGCATCAGGAATGGTCTGTCCCCCAGTAACTTCCTGTAGCACATAAAATCTGCAGACAAGTAATTCCAGAGCAACACAACAACAGGCTTGTTTATTTACTGTGGCCTGGATTACAAAATGATCTGTTACTTTTATTCTGAAAGTTCAACAAATAGCAGAGGTCAGAGGTCCTGTGCCTCATTGGACTTTATTTCCCCGAATAAGGCCATATTTAGTTTGGTTCTATTGAATGTTTCAAATGTGAATGTGAAATGTAAATGTGTATTAAATTTAGGGACATATCAAAGAATATAAAAAGACATTTCAATAGAAGAAATATAGACAATTATACTATTGATAGAATTGCAACCTTGGAGGATATTTTGGGAGAGTAATCTGGCAGTATGATCTAAATGTAGCAGAACTAAGCATTCCCTTTGATAGACAATTCCTTTGTCAGGAATAGATCCTTAAAGTGTTAGCAAAAACAACTCCTTCCCAAAATGAAAGTTTTCATGACAGCATTATATTTAATTAAAAAAGCACAACTAACCTAGGAACTTAAATGTTCAAAAATGGGGCAATAAGAAATTGCATCACCTTAATGTAATGAATTTTAATGCAATTAAGTCCAATAGGTATGTGGAATACAAAGAAATCTGGAAAGACCTACATAAAATAATGAATACCATAGGAATTTAGTATACAGCAACAAAATTGGGGGAAAAGTTTAGAATGAATGCACAAGGAATCTTGTTCAAAGTTAGAGGGAACAATGAAAACATTATCTGATATCTAAAATAACTGAAATTACTTTAAATGTTACTAATCCATTTTGGTTGATTTTGTTGATGCTTAATCATATGTTTTTAATTAAATGAATTGAGAACCATTAGAGCATGGGCTGGGTTCAAGTTTATTTAACCAACTGGGCATATCACTTAACCAACTGGTACAGAGCAATTCTCTAAGAGTATAAGTTACAGAGAAGGTACCAAAAAAATTTCCTTACCAGAGAGTCCCCTATACCAAATACCCTATCTTTATACCAAAGATCATGAACAGGACTAGGAATTTGTGAGGGGGAATAGCTGAGAGCCCTCTTCCAAACATTCTGGATTTTAGCAAGTTATTTTTGACAGTCTTTTCCAATATCCTCATGGACAAGATGGAAAGGTGTGGACTAAACAAGAACCCAGTTCAGAGGATTCACAATGAGTTGAATCAGAGGTAGGCAGAACTTTGAGTCTAGTTAGGCTCAAAGAACAGTGATTTATTGAGCAGAGTGTGGCTAGGCTTTGTCATCAAACCTGTTCTGTTCAACATTTTTAAATGCCTTGGATGAAGAAATAGCATACTTATCGAGTTTAAAGACTTCACAAATCTGGGAGTGATATCTAATATATCAGATGACAGGATGGTGATCCCTAAAGACTTAGACAGGCAGGACAATGAGCCAAGTCTAATAAGATGAAATTTAATAAGGACAAATCTAAAGTCCTTTGATTGAGTTCAGGTATGGGTGGGGGGAACTGGCTAGACAGAAGTTTATGTCAAAATGTTCTGTCATGGTAAGTAAACTGTCGGTTCAATGATAGGAAAGTGACATGGCAGACTAAAAACCACCAACAACAAAAAACTAATGTGACTGGATTGCATTGACAGAGGCACAGTGCCCAGAACAAAGGAGATTATAGTCCTAGTGTTCCCTGCCCAGGTGTGATCACATTGGGAGTACTGTGTTCAGTTCTAGGTGCCATGTTTTAATCAGGACATTAACAATCTAAAGTGTGTCAAAAGTGGGTGACCTAGATAGTGATGATACTTGAAACCAATCAATTTTAAGACTGTTGACAGGACCAAGAATGAGGCAGCTCAGTGCAAAGAGAATGATTTCAAAGTCCTAGGTTCTGAGGTGAAATTCATCCTATGACACCATTTGGATGATCTTGAGCAAGTCACCTTCTGGATTTCAGTTTCTTATTCCAAAATGAGAGGATGGTTGAGTTAGTAAAAATGGTAGAGATATCTTTCAGTTCCTTAATCTTTGATTCTATAACATAATCTCATTCTTCCTTCTTCTGCCTGCATCATTTTTGTTCCTGGAATGTAGTCTCCTATGTTTACCTATTGGAATCCTTCTCTTTCAGGGTCTACCTTAGGGGCCACCTCACCTATGAGTCCCTCATCTTACTTAAATGTGACTTTTCCTTGTCTGAATCCTGGATGCTACTCTGACCTGTCCATACACATTTAATCATATTCTGGCTTTTCCTCCTGTACATATCTTTTTCTCCTACCAGACTGTAATCTCTATGATGTTAGAGGATTGTGTCATTTTTTCCTTTGATTTTAAAGGAAACCCTATCTCAGAGGTTGTCATAAATATATTGACTTAATAAGCACATTGAATTGAATTTCCCTGAGTCCTGAGCTAAATCTAAGAAGGCTGTGAATTGTTAGAGCGATATACTAAGAGGCAGCTTCTCCATTCCTCCTATGAAGTGGGTAAGCAAAAGATTCTGTCATATATTCCAGAATCCTCTTTTTTTAAAGATATGCTTGAAAGTGTTAGAAATGGAAGAGAATAAAGTTAGATAGCTACTGTTCGGGCTAGGAATTGGATTTCCTTTAGAACTCCATATTATGACAAGAAAGCTAAAACTAAAGAGTTGAAGAAGCAAATCAAGCTATTGCTTGTCTTGTGCAATTCCACATTCATTCCCCATTAAACACCCTTTGATTTACTGATTAAGTAGACTTCTATTTTCATTCACACTTTTATTCTTCCCTTGCTGTTCCTTTAAGGCATAAGCAATGCTTCTTCAATATCTACATGTATATTTATAGCCTCATAAAAGTAAGAATAGAAATATAGGATTGGAAAAGACTAGTAGTTGCAAAAATATTTTCTCCTTTCTTGATACTGTATTAATTTTAAAATCAATGCAGAATTCAATTCACTGCAGACTACAATTTTCTTTGTCTGCAATTCTGGTCATTTGGTTCCATACCCAACAATAGGAGATTAATTTTAAAATTATTTTTGATTGTTAAGCTTTATAATGACTGTATTTTTTTTAAGTCAAATGAGACAAAGGTCTCAAGTATAGTCAAATAATTTGCCAGAAGACTACTGGATGACCATTGGCCAGCTAAGTTGTAAAGAGGATTCCTTTCACATATGGGTTGGACAAAGTAGCCACTGAGGTTTCTTCCAACTTCCAGATTCTTTCTCATACTATGGAAGAAAAAAAGTCTTTCCCTCCTTTATTTCTTCTTTCTTTTTCTCCTTTCTTCATTTCCTTCCTTCCTTTTTTCTTTTCTCCCTCTTTTCCCTGATCTCCCTTCTTCCTTCCTTCCAGTTAAAGTATGAGTTCCTTGAGAATCCCTAGCAGGTAGCTGAGGGCTTTCCAAATCATAAGCTCTTAATAACTGCTATTTACTCCCTGGAATGCTCTTTCCTTAGCTCAGTTGTTGTAGAAAACACTTTGAAATTATTTGAGAAAAATGATTTAATTGTCCATTGTTGTTACTATTGTTCAGTTGTTTTCAGTCATGTCCAACTCTTTATGACCTCATTTTTTTTTTTTTTTTTTGCAAAGATACTGGAGTGGTTTGCCATTTCCTTCTCCAGCCATTTACTGATGGGAAACTGAAGCAAACAGAGTTAAATGACTTCCTCAGGTCAAACACCTAGTAAAGTTACTGAGGCCAGATTTGAACTCATGTAGATGAGTCTTCCTAACTCCGGGTCCAGAATTCTATTCACTGTGCTATCTAGCTGAAAATTCAAACAAAGATTTAACAATTAAATCAATTAGAATCAGTATATGCAGTGGAAGGACTAAAGGTAACAACATATGCAAAACACTTTGCAAAACTTTCAAGTGCTTTTGAAATGAAAGAAAGCTATGAGATTGGGAGTGGTTAAGTGATATCAACCCCTTCTATTTGCATGAAAGGAAAATTTAAGTGTTCTCTATTACATACACATGTATGTGTGAATATACATACATATGTGCTATATATATATACACATAAATACATATTTCAATGCTGTCTTAAATTGTTGTCTTCAATTGAAATATTATTTTATTGTAATATTTTATTATATTATTATTATTTAGGTGTGATATATAAATATTATATAAAACATTTATAAACAATTTTATAACAATTTAATATAATTTAGAATAAATCACTTTATAAATGTAAAAATATATTTGTAAATACATACCTATATATACACACTACCATGATGCCTTTAATTGTTGTGTTCATCTGAATAATTTTTACACAACCTATAATTATAATATATAAATATATATTTATAAATAATATAATCATGTAAAGATATATTTTATATATGTAATTTCATATAATTTATAAATATTATATATATGCACTGTACTATGAAGCCTTTGTCTTTATTTGAATAATTTTCATGCAATCTATAAATATTATGTGTAAATATTCATAAATGTAATATACTGCAATATAATTTATAAAATAATATATAATTTTATATAATCTATAAATATTATATATAATGTATTTATAGATAATTTTATATCTAATTGAATATAATTACATGTAACATTATTTTATAAATGTAAATTATAGCTACAAATATATATACACACCTATGATGCTTTTAATTGTAAAGTCTTCATATAAATAATTTTCATATAATTATATATTTATATAATCATGTAAGTATGATATTGCATATCATACATATATAAGTATATAATTATAAAATATATAATTATATATTTAATTATACACATATATAATTCTATAAAATAATGTCATTTTATAGATGCAATTTTCATATAATCTATATTGTGCATGAATATATTTACAGATAATTTTATATATAATCTAATAATATACAATATAGTTTACAAGTATAAACTATATATACACATTGTACCCTGCTGCCTTTAATTGTTATACCTTCATTTGAATAATTTTCATCTAATATTTATTTTATATAAACTATTTTATAACATAATTTAAGGATTAGATATAATAATCATTTTACAAATGCAAAAATATATTTTTAAATATATATATGTGTGTGTATATATATGCCAATATACACGTCTCCTCCTCCCCACATACCAGACACAAACATATTTTCTTTTTTTAAGGAAACACATATGCTATTTAATGTTGGTTTTTTTCTTGACTGAAAGGCTGAGGTGCTAGAAATAGGGAGTCATAATTAGGAGACAGAACAGCAGGGCTTCTGGCAGGGCTCTGAGCCAATGGGATTATCTGGGAAATGGCAGAGGAGAAGAGTTTGGAACTGGATTGAGACCAGGAGAGCTGAGCTTGGGTGTGATAGCTGAGGATATCTGATTCACAACCTTTTCTTCATCAGCAGGGGAGAGGAGCTGGAAAACATTTCTTGGCTATGCTGGTAGAGGAATGGCTGGAGAGTCTTTTCTCTTGCTGAGCTCTTCAAACTACAGAGTGGTTTGAATGCCCTAGAGGGCTTAGGAACCAAAGAAAGAGAGAGAGTTAGGGAAGGAGGCAGGGCATTCCCCTTGGCAAACTGGAGACTGGAACTTACTTAATTTAAAACTAAATCTTGAGAGGCAGTTGTCCTTCGTTCATGGGGAGGACCAGGACATCAGAGAGATGATGCTGTGACATGTGAGTGAGTTACACTTAAGTGAGGGAGGGCTGGGCAAGGTCACCTGCCACACTTTGAGAGTTATTTGGGTCCAGCGGCCAGATATAGATCAGGACAATTGGATGCAATGGGAGGTCTTGGCCTTTTTAAGCTAAAGGTCTCAATTTGACTAAGGTACCACACATTCAGTGATTAGAAACAGTATGGGGTACTGGAAAGAATATAGGATTTAGACTTTGGAAAGCTGGGTTTCATCTCTGCTTCCATTACATTCTACCTGGGTGAACTTAAGGAAGTTGCTTTGCTTTATGGGGTCCAATTTCTTCATTTATAAAATGACAATCTGTAAAGTTCTTTCTATCTGGTATTCTTGGGTGAAATGCTTCTCTCTCTCCCCTTACGGCTTATTCTTACTTGGTGAGTGTAGAAAAACAAATTTCTTTACAACTTAGCAACTTCAGAGGGAGTTGGGAATGCTAAAAACATACATCATAAAAATGATGTTGCCCCCAAGTTTTCAATTCTCATAAGTGAGAGAGTTCTCCTCAAACCAACAAATCTAAACTCAAAGCTATGTTCTAGTCTTGATGCACCGAAGTATGTTCCTAGTACAGCAACCAAGACTCATAAAAAATGGTAGAATGTAACTCCTTAGGGATAGCATTTGAAACTACTTCTTTCCCAATTTTTATACATTTTGTAATCATTTTATTAGTTGTAATTCATTAAATTACAATTCACGGACAGGGGCCAGAAAGGACTTGAAAGGTCTTTCAGTCCAATGCCCCTATTTTACAGATGAGAAAACTGGGGCGCAGAGAGTTTAAGAAATACATTAATACAATATACAAAACCCAACAAACAGCAATGTTAATTTCAAAATGAAAATATTAGGGGTCTATTTTATATTCTAAATGAGTGTTCATTTTATGAAAAGATTGCATGGTTAGTGTTGAATATTAGAGGCCATTATTTAAATTATAGCTTTCTTAAATCATATGGCTTAAGAAAGTTTAACTTACACATAAAATTTTAGGAAGAGAACTTTAGGTAAATATATATGATGCAGAGGACCTGTATGGGTCCTCTGAGATTACTTCCAGTTTTCCAGCTATAATCCTATGTTAATCCCATTTTGATATACAGCAAAACTGGGGCACAGGGAAATAAGGCCACACAGTGATTTGAAACCACAGCAGGAAGAATATCAAGCACTTTTGGTCTCATTCCAAAAAAATGCAGTTCACTTTGGAGAATAGATGTGTCCCTGAAAAACCAAGAGCAAACTGAAGATTTCTCAACTGTGGTAGGGGACCCACTGTTTAAAGGGAAGCCTTTTATAAAACTAAATTCTTTGAAAATTAGAATTCTTTGGAAATCTAAGTAATAATCCTCTAAGTTACTATATATACCTGGATTTTTGTGTATAGGGTTTAATTTCTTTTTTTAAATAGGAACGAGGCATATGGAATTTATATTTCCTGGGATAATCCAGGCTTAGTTCTTTCTATTCTTTTTGCTCATAATCAAATTGTTTCAATCTCTTTCCCTCAGCATCCCTGCCTGCCTCCCTTTCTACTTCCCTACATTCTTCCCTCCCTCCTTCCTTTTTCTTTCCCTCCCTTCTCCCCTTTTTATTATTTTTGCTCATTCTTCTTGCCCCTCTCCCAAATAACCCCATCTATTAGACTTCTAGTAGATTCTTTTTACAATGGGCTATTGCCAGGATCAGATAAGAATGAGGTTCATAAGAGGCCTTCTTGAATGATCTTCTTAGCTGGTGTCCCGGTTATGAAATAAATAAGTTCCTTTCTCCCTCTCTCTCTCCTTCCTCCTTCTCTTCTTCTTTCTCCTCTCCTTTTCCTAGGGCATCTCTTTTCTATTTGCTTTTTGAATACTCATTCTCTAAACTTGTATCTTCTTGTTCATTGACCCCTAAAGATGGTGAGATGACAAAGATGCACAAGTCCTTTCTCTGCCTTCAGTGAGGTAAATAATTGTTTTCATCCCTTTTCTATTAAATCTTATTTAACTTTCTTGGTTTCTTTTGCGTGCCACATTTATCTTTTAAAAACTACATAGCTCTGGTTTTCTCAACAGGAATGCTTAAAAGTTACTGATTTTTATTAAAAGTATATTTTATTTCCTGGAGGGTTCTGTTCAGCTTTGTAAGATGTTAGTTGTTTTTATACACAGGCATTTTTTCTCCTTTCTGTCAAATATTTTCTTTGGTCTGATTCTGATTGGGGTTCCTTAGTATCATCTTATCCTCCTTGTTTGACCACTTATAGTATTTTTCCTTTGACCTAGGAGAGCTGGAATATGGAAATCATATAGCTGATTGTGTGAAATTTGGGGTTCTTTGCTGATTTTGATGTGTGGATTCTATTTTGACTCTGTCCTCTGGCTCCCAATTTCTGAGAATTAAAAAAAAAACAAGTTCTTTCAATATGTTATCCAGGTGTGGGGGAGATTCCCCCCCCTGAGAACCAGACATATTTCTTGTCTTTATTCTATTTTCCATATCAGTTGTTTCTGATAATAGAGATTTCACATCCAATTTTAGCATCTTTTGACTTTGCTCTAATAATTTTTTGTAATAACTGAATTTTTTAAGTTATGTTTCCTCCACTCTTTATCCCCCAATGATGTTCACTATTTTGTTATGGTTTTACAACTTCTATACTAAGTTTCTTACTCTTCTTTCAATTTTTTTCTGCCAAGAGTTCTGTTTGTATTCCTTATATCTTCTCCTCCTTTGGTCTATTGTCTTTTTCTTTTTAAAGTTCTCTTTGGAGGCAATGCAGGATTATTCTAGAGTTTTGTCCAGAAACCTCTTAATGCATAGTATGTCTTCATTATTTCAACAGTTTTTCTATGATCACTAATTTTCTCTCTGCTCTTTTCCCTTTCCCTGGAAAATTTTAACTTTTGATGAGAATAGGAAAGTTCTGACTGAAAGGCTCTGGAGGGTTAACTCTGTTTATAGCTGACAAAGTATAGCCCCACTGGCTATGATTTCCAAATTTCTCTCACAGAGGTAACTTTTAATGTCATTGCTAGCAGATTCCTCAAGTTTCAGCACAAGGTAAGGGGTTGGGGGAAAGGCTTGGAAAGACCCCATGATTGTTAATGTGGCCACTGTTGTCATTTTTCCCCTACAGGATTATTTTATGGAAGTTATATTTTGTCTTTATTCTGTGTGATTCTTCTTATATTTGAGGCACTGATGGAGAGATGTAGTTTTGACAGGTTCTTGGGCCCTCTACCATACTCATAAACCATGATGCTATTAATAACCAAAAGCTAGCATTACTAAAGAAAGTTAAACTATAGTATTGTAGAAAGAATAATGGACTCAGAATCAGGGAACGTCTAGATTTGGATTCTGATTTTGATATTTACCAGCTGTGTGCCTATGTGCAAATTATTTGATCTCCCTAAGTCCAAGGTTTTTTTTTTATTCATAAAATGAAGATATTTTTACTTTTTACCTCGCAGACTTATGTTATTGTTCAGTCATGTCTGACTCTTTATGACTCCATTTGGGATTTTTTTGACAGAAATACTGGAGTGGTTTTCCATTTCCTTCTCAAACTCATTTTACAGATGAGGAAGCTGAAGCAGAGTTAAGTAAGTTGCCTAGGGTCACACTGCTAGAAGGTGTCTGAGACCACACTGGAACTCATAAAAAATGAGTCTTCCTGACTCCAGACATGGCACTCTACCCACTGTGGCACCTGCCACCTGGTTGCTCTTACAGCCTTATTATGAAGATCAAAAGGATTATATCTTTCTTAGTTAAATATGAACTCCTGAGAGAAGCTATTTTATTTTTAATCTGTTTCTCTCTAGTTTTAGTATCTGACATATAGTAGACAATTAATGTTTATCGGATTGAATTACGTAAATTACACCATGGATCTTAAAGCATCATGTAAATAAAGGTCACTCACCATTATAGAATATAAGACCTGCTGTAATGTGGAGATGACCTACATTCTTGAAGACTATATGAGCGGACAAGTTCTGCTTGGTCCTACTAAGCTGGAAAGGCTTTGGCTATGACCTTGGTAATGGATAGCATGTCTGTGAACCCAAGTCTGACCCATCTACATAAGTTGATGGGGATAAAATTTTTTCACATGACAGTTGGTCTGTACCTACCCATCCTGACTTTCATTTGTGTCCTATTATGTTTATCTCAATGGGTCTAGTCAAGGTGCAAGGGGAGGGTTTCCTCATTTTCTCTTCACATTTTTTTTCCTGAGGCAATAGAGGTTAAGTGACTTGGTCACACAGCTGAGAAGTATTAAGTGTCTGAGGCCAGATTTGAACTCAGATTCTCCTGACTTCAGGGCTGGCATGCTAGTCATTGTACCATCTAGCTGCCCCTTCTCTTCTTATTTTGAGGATGACAAGGAAGTATGTGAACGTTTTATTGGCGATCACTTGCTTTCATTAGTAACCAGCCTATCTTCTTTCAGGTCATATAGCAGGTAGAATAGTGGTGAGAGAATTTGATCTATAGTTGGGAAGACCTGGCTTTGAATACTACCTCAGACGCTTAATAGCTATATCACTCGGGTCAAGTTACTTATTAGCTTTGTTTTGTTTATATGCAAAATTGAGATAATGATAAAAATTCTTCTCAGAATTATTTTGAGGAACAACTAAGATAACAAAGTGCATTGGAAACCTGAAACCATTATGCAAATGCTACACATTAATGGCATCTTTATATTTCTTCATAATTCTTCCACTCCTGACTTTTTCCTCTCTCCCCTCTCAACCTGCCTCTATTTCCCTGTGAGTGATCCTCAACATCCATTCTTCAGAGACCATAACATTCCATGATTCATAATCATAAAAATATGATTTTTTGACATTAAATACTCATCTAACTTGGAATTCATTAAAAAAGAAATCAAATCCTTTTGATAATGAAATATGAAAAGCAGGAATTTTCAATAAGAATTTAAATACAATCTTAAAGTTCTAGATAGTATGAATTTCTTGAAGGTTCAAGTATTATATTACTTAAAATTGCATAGGATTTTTCTTGCCTGGAAAAATTACCTAGAGTATTCAATAGATGTCACACACTATTGATATGTCTATAATCAGTCTAGATCATGATAATAAATAAACCTGACAGCTGCACCAGCATCCCTGTAGCCCATAGCCCAAGAGCTTTATTAGGATTCTCCAGGAGGGTTTGCCAACTGGACCACCTGGAGAGGTGACTTTATGGAGGTAAGGCCTCAGTCTGCTCTTTTCCATGTACTGAAAGCATTTACTCAACCATCAGGTGAGACAGACCACCTGGGGAGCTACTTTGCAGAGGCCCGCTATCACCCCAACATTCCAGTTGGAACCTTGGGACTAGCAAAATTCTGTCTGTACAGCACTCTCTCACCCACAGCTAGCATGACTGTCCTTCCAGCATACTTCCCAACCTCCTACTTCCTCATTCTAAAATTACTGCCCTAGGCATAAACTTGGGGGCCCCCAACTCCTCAATGCTCTGTTATTCTTTCTTTCCTACAGTGCCTTTTGAAACTCACATTTTGCTGTGAGTAGATAACCCTAACATTCTTGAACTTTTCCAAGAACATTCTTTCCATCTCTTTGCATTAGCTAAAACCTATCATTTCTCTGATGACTCCATGCCCCTTGAAACCTTTTTCAATGGTGGGTGCTCCTTCTCCCACTTCTTCTGAAACACAGAACCCCAAAAAAGGGAAGAGCACACTTCTGGTTCCCACTGGCTAAAGAGCATTTGAGTCAGCGCTGCCCACCAGAAAGAGTATTGGTTTTAGAATCAGAGGAACTAGTTTGAACTGACCTTGTTATTTGTTACCAGTGTGATTTCTAGTAAATCTCTGGGCTTGATAGTAATAGGGAAGTTTGAAGGGGGGAGGGTTTGAAAGAAAGGTGAGTTCTACTTTGGACAAGTTGAGTTTAAGATGTCTATTTGACATCCAATTCAAGAACACCATCGTCCCAGGTTTCTAGGTTCACTACCTAGGAGTTATCATAGAGTTCTCACTTTCTCTCACCCCCTCCCCATATTCAATCTATTGTATATGCCTGTTGACTTCACCTTTGCAATATCTCTCAAACATGTCCCCTTCTCTTCTCTGACACTGCTGGGTGTGGGCCCTCATCACTTCACCATTGGGCTACTGCTAAAGCCTCCTGGTGGATTTATTTGCCTCAAGTCTCTTCCCACTCCAATCTATTCTCCATCAGTCAGCCAAAATGATTTTCCTAAAACTTGAGTCTGACTCCCCCCACTAAATAAACTGCAGTGGTTCCCTATTGCTTCTAGGATCATTTCTTTGGCATTCAAAACCTTCCATGGGCTAGACTACCCTACCTTTCTAGTCTTCTTACACCTTACTCCCTGACATTACTCAATACAGTGTCATTGGACTATTAGCTGTTCTGTGGACAAAACTCTACATCTCTAGACTGAGCTTTTTCTCTGGCTGTCCCCCATGTCTGCAATACTCTCCCTCCTCATTTCTGTCTCCTAGCTTCCCCACTTTCCTTCAAATTCCAACTAAAATTCCATTTTCTATAAGTCTTTCTCAACTCCTCAATTCTAGTGCCTTTCCTCTGTCAGTATTTTTCTATATATTACTGTGTAATATATAATATATACAATGTATATATACTATATATAACATATTACAGTAACACATATTATATACAACATATTACATAGTGACATATTATTGATATATTTATTAATATAATACATATTAAAGAATATACTAATTTACATATTAATATGTGATTTTGTAATATATGCTATATTTTGTATAACTTTAAATATATAAATTAAAATATTACATATGTAAATATAAATTAAACTAAAATTATATATATAAAATATATAGTTTGTAAATATTTGCTTATCATCTCTTCCATAAAATGGTGATCTTCCTGAATTCAGGGAAGGAACTATCTTTTGTCTTTTGTATCCCTAGCATTTAGCAAATACTAGACACTTAGTAAACGTTTAATTTACTAAATGTCTGCCCCACAGTAGGGAAGGATTTATAGAATTTGTAAGTCCTGAAGATTACTCCAACTTGAAAACAGTAAGATTTTTTTTCTCCTCAGATTTGGAATGGTCCTCAAGAGTCCATCTGTCCAACCCACACTTAGACAAGCATCCTTTCTACACCATCCTCAATAAATGATCATCTAGCCTCCTCCGCTTTGAGACTTCTAGTGAGAGGAAACCCATTACCACCTCCTGAAGCAGTCCATTCCACTTTTGGACAATTTTGAAGGCTTTTCAAATGAGACAGAGAGCTACAGTTCTTTCCTTCACCAACAGCCATAAAACAGTAATTTCTCTCTTTTCAAAATTCTAAGAAGCTCAATATGTCAAAAATGTATTTTCTAAACATCCACCCTCATAGCCTTCCTGTGAAAAAGATTAGTTGCAAAAACTACATGGAAAAAAAACCCTCTAAGGCCCTGAAATATTAACTGGCCCAGACAGTCAAGAAAGACCTTGCTGTTCTCTGTTCCAGCTGCCCTCTGCCCACACTCATGCCAACCACCTCTTCCCTAAGCCAAAGTATGTATAGCAAAGACATAAGCCAGAGGCTTCCTGTCACATTCTACGTGTTGTTTTAAAATCTCAGTGAAAAACCAGCTTGATATTTATGAAAATATCCAAAGAGTTTGCTAGCTGGGGTATCCTGAGCAAGGCTATACTGAATCATTAATACAAAACTCTGACTTAAGGAAAGAAGAAAACGGTATAGAATGTTAGCAGTCCTTCAAACCCAGCTATTTGCTTTCCATTTACCCAGTCTGTTTTGCTGAGTTTAAACAGTTGGTCAACAAGTATTTATTAAGTGCTTACTTTGTGCCAGGCACTGTGTTAAGAACTGATTATACAAAGCAGGACAGTTCAGGCAGGTCCAAAACATAGTGGAGAAATGTCGTCACTTTTGTTATATATATTTTAGGAGTCTCAGGACAATCCTTCTGTTCCATAAAATACAGTTCCTTCCCCAAAACTGATTCCATAGTCCCTTAAAGAGGGACCAAGCCTTTTATTTTTTTTTCATGTAACAAAGATTTATTTTTCAGAAGGGAAAAAAAGTCAGCAACAAAATCTTAAAACATACATGGTGTTCCATTCCTATGAATCCCCTCCCCTCCACTTCTGCAAATGAGTGGGGTAAGGCATTTTATAGTTCTTCTCTGGGACCAAACTTGTTCTTTGTAATTTTGCAACATTGATTTTTGGTTCTTTTGTAATGGTTGTTTTTTCCGTTTATGTTGTTGTAGTCATTCAAGCCTTTTTTTTTTCAAAGCTGTAGGTAAGATTTTAAATGCTAGTGGGTAATTTCCCCAACACCCACTGTTTCTCCTCACTTCCTTGAAATCTGGTTTATATCACCCCAAACCTTACCAGAAGCTGCTCTAAGTTTATCAATGGCTCCCTATGTGCCATCTCTAATGCCCCTTTTCAGTTCCCAATTACTTAGAGAGGATGTCCTCCAAAGTCCTGTCTTTAACCCTCTTCTCTCTATCGCCACAGGTCCCTTGGGATCACATAGAGTTTATGTTTGCAAATGTAGATCTCCTAACTCTCCTATAGGATTGACATTTTAATGTTCAGTGTGCAAAGAGTAATGCTGTTTTCAAAGAAAAAAAACTTTTAAAACTACTCTCAGAGAAAAGTGGCATATGGTAATAAAATTAAAAGTATTTCTTAGATCAGATGACCTAGTTTCAAATTCTACCTGACACAACCTTGTATGACCTATGGAAGTTACTTAACCTTTATGGACTTCAGTTTCCTCATCTGTAAAGGGAAGGGGTTGGATCAGAGGGCATAGACAATCCCTATTTTTGATTCTTTGATTCTTCTTAGAAGTACATTCATATCCAGGGTTTCTGCTGTTACTTTGATGCAGGTAACTACAAAATTTATATTTCCAGCCCCAGAAGCTCCTATTCCATGACCACAATGCTGGAAGAGATGTTAATGGTCATTGGTCCAACCTCCTCTCTCTACAGATACAGATACAGATGATCTATGCTTCTTCTGAAAGCACAAAGCTATCAGCAGCATCAAAATATGCCTAAGGAAGCTTTCCAGATCATCTTTACAGATGATAGTAAATGTCTACTTGGGGTGGAATTTGAATTCAGCTCTTCCTAACTGTAAAACCAGTGCTCTATCAGAGATTATGCTGCCTCTTCTGAGCTCCAGACTGGCATTACCAGCTAGGTATTCTGTTAGCACTTTGAACTAGGCAATATTATATTACAATAATGATAAATGATACAGATGATCTGTCATAAGATTGCTCATCTCTTTTGTTCATTACTTCAAAACCTGTCTACATCTTCAACTGTCCCCTTTTTGCTCTGTTCTTCTTTTAGGGTCACCTCCCTCTATGATCATCCTCCATCCTGTCCCCTACCCTCTCACGCAGAAGCTTGTTCTAGTGATCTTTTCCTTCCCCCTTCTCCATCCCTTAGGTTCATCTAGAAGATAAGCAAGGATTCATTGAAAAGTCCAGTTCATGCCCTGGACATGGTACATTCTGAAGACTACCCTCCCTGCACTTAGGTTCAAATGGCTCATCCCACTGAAACCCTCCTAAGCCTTGTGAATGGATTACAAGGAATTTGGAGCGAAGAACTGGAGAATGAATGCTAAAAGAATCCTGGAAGCTATGTAGTCTGGCTCCTCTTTGACAAATGAGGAACTGATCCCCAGAAAGCATATATGCCTCTTCTGAAGTCACAAAGCTATCAGCAATGGGAAAATATGCCTAAGGAAAAAATGCCTTTAGTATAGCATTATAAAAATCAAAATGGGCTTGTGTTCACTTAAAAAAAATTGAGATTCTGATTAAAGAAAGCTGTGATTGAGCTATTTCCCCACCCCCATTCCCCACTGTTTATTGAGAATAAATTAGGGCTTAATCAGTGGGATTCTGGGGCAGTTAGGGGACAAAATGGCTAGAATACTGGGTTTGGAGTCAGGAAGATCTGAGTTCAAACCTTACTAACTGTGAGTCTGGGCAAGTCACCTCACCCCTATTTGCATCAGTTCCTCAGCTGTAAAATGGGGCTGCACTGGAGAAGGAAATGACAAACTACTATAGTGTTTTTGCCAATATATTCACAAATAGCCAGACTGAACAACAACAGTGGGATTCTAGATACAGCATTAGACTCAAAGACAAGAAAAGCTGGTCTCAAACTCTCTCTCTCTCTCTCTCTCTCTCTCTCTCTCTCTCTTTTAGTGAGGTAATTGGGGTTAAGTCACTTGCACAAGGTCACACAGCTGGTAGTGTCTGAGGCTGGATTTGAACTCAAGTTCTCCTGACTTCAAGGCTGGTGCTCTATTTACTGCACCACGCAGCTGTCCCCAAGCCCTATCTCTAACACACACTACTTGTGTTATCATGGGTAAGACATATCATTTCTCAGGGCTGCATACAACTCTTTATAATTAGGTTGCCTCATTGCACAGGTAGAGGAAGTTTACTTGTCTAAAAGTGTCCCTCTTTCAATGGAACCACACATCTAGTTTCCATCCCTAGAAGGAATGTTTCAAAAACGTTCAGGTGTAGAATAATTTTTTTTACTAGCTCATAAAAATTTTCTCCCCTTTCCATAGTTGCTAGTGTGCTAAGAGAACTTATCTAATATGTTAGCACAAATAGCCTAAAGATATATAGTACCACACTAGTCCTATTCTGGAGAGTTTTCATTTTTATTAAACTTTTACTCATCAATAGCATTTCTTTTAGGCAAAATTTAATTTCTTTTTGGGCCCAGAAGCTGTGTACCTTATTTTGTGGCTCAGCTAACGTTCTGTTCTTTCTTTGAATCACTACACTCTAATTTCTCCACATCCTTTTACCCCAGGACACCTAGATAGGAACAGAGGACTCTTGCAAAGTCTGAATAGAATTACAGAGCTCTGGTGTAGTTTTTATATGCTGAATCTTAGAACGCTGAATTTTTTGTGTGTGCCCAATTTCTGGCCTCGTTCAGGACCACCTTCAATAATTAACACCTCAGAAGGGACTAGAGAATGTCCCCCAAAGTTACTTAAGCTTCTAGTTTCCCTAGGTGAGAAAAACCCAGAACTTCCTCTGGGTGTGGTGTGTACAATTTGAATGTAACTTCCTTAGATAAAACAAATTTCCGTTTGGAAGACTGGAAGTATCTGTTACCAAACATGAATTACACAGCATCTGGTTGAGCTGTCTAGACATAGTCAACCCCGGCGACACTGCCTTCTCTGTCAAAAACCTGGGTAAGGCCCAAAGAAAGCTGATGTCCAGCTAAGCTCGGAAATATATTCCTTCCAGCCAAAACCTGGCAGGGTTCTGGTGAGCACATTTGAAGCCAACGAAAAGCATGATTGGAAAATTAAGAACACCAAGAAAACGGGAACTACAAAACCCTTTCACAAATTAACTAGGATCAATGGCATCAAGGATTTGAAGGGTTTCCAGGCTAACTTCTAAATAAAGGAGCAAATTGGCCTTGTCGATCCATCCAGATATTTTTACAGCCTCACAGATCCTGTCCTTCTCCTCTCCCACTTTCTAAGTCTGACAAGCAATTATCATACTACTAATGATAACAATCTCAAGATGCTAACCAATTAAGAATCTAGATTTGAAAGCAACTTCTTTCCAAAGAAATCAATTTTGTCTTCACTACATCTCTGACAAATTGTTATATATAAAAGATGGGTAAACTGAGGCATGGACTAATACTCTGCATAGTACCATGGGAGGTAGTGTGGTATAAATAAAGTCAGAGGACCTACATTTGAATCCCAGCTTTGCAATTTAGAGTTTACAGCATTTTATCTCAGATAGTAGAACTGTGAAAAAAGCTCTGGATTTGGAGCCAGGAAGCCTGAGTTCAAATCATCCCACTTCTGCCCTTTATGAGCTTGGGCAAGTAATTTAACTTCTCTAAGTGCCAGTTTCTTCATCTGTAAAATAAGTTAAAATAACTTATTAGAATAAAATAAGTTAGAGTTCTAATGTATGGCCCCTGAGGTTTCTTTCAGGTCTAGATCTAATTCCCTATGAAACCTATCCTTTTCTGGAAAGGGAAATGAAAGCCCAACCTGAGAAGCCTTGCTCAAGGTCACACAGGCATCAAATGTCAGAGATGAGATTTAGATTTAGGTCATATTGTTAGATCAGGCAAGTGATTTATCTAGGTTTGTCTTCTCTTCTGAAAAAATGAGAGCTGAACTGGATGAATTTTCCACCTCTTAATCACAATCCTCCCCAACTTGTCCAGTGTTACAGAAATGGTGGCAGAGCTTGAAGAAAGGGGGTCTTAGACCCCTTATAGGTTGAGGGCTCTTAACATGGGGTCCATGGATAGATTTTATAAACTTGGATGGGGAGAATGAAATCTTTATTTTCACCAAACTGTAACTGAAATTGAGCATCCCATTCAATTACTTTAAAATATTGTGCTATGAAGGTATTGGTATGCTTCATCAGACCATCAAAGAAGTCAATACCCCCCCAAATTAAGAAGCTCTGATCCAGGAAACCATCCTTATATACCTTCTATAGTCTTGGCATCCCACATTCTGACATTCTTTGTTCTCCAGAAAGGTTTGGCCTTGGGTTCCATCCAAAGAGTTTTAGTTACTAAAATATCAAAGCTATTTTACAATTTGGTCCTCCAGACAGTGACAGAGAAGGGACCCTACAGACAGAGGTATAGAGAGGCTTGCTCTTCCTAGCTCTATTCCATACCTTCCCATCTTAATAGTTTCAAAAGAAGAGTATTAAAATAAGTTATCTTATCCAATTAAAACCTTGATCCAGACCCATAGTGTAAATAAACTATCTTTGTTGCAATATATAGGAGCATATTACATAGAAGCTCAACCTAGGAAAGTTGGTTCAATTAATTAAAAGCAAAACAGATTCACTAGACAAAGAGTTTCTTACTAACGTGACATTAACCTCCTTCAAAAAGAGGGGAAGGCAGGAGTTTGGGAGGTTTTTCCTTTTTTAATTTGAAAGCCCTCCAAATGTTATTCCATTACTCAGCTTCTGTCAACTCTGCTCTAAGTGGGGAAAATGGTAAAGTAGAAATAGTCTCTATTCAGCTTGAAATCAAGAAGAAACTTTTTGCACAACTGGGTATTTTCATATTTCATTTTTACTTTTAATTTTTAATCTCCTTCATCCCTCAATATAGTCTTTCCTCTTACGCTTCCCAGGGAGCCCATGTCTTATAATAAAGACCATCCATCTGGTAAGCTGGGTTGTAAGAAGCACAATTTTGAAGCTGGCAGGCTTCCAGAGGAGGCTGACTAAGGTAATTGTGGGGATGGGGATCAAGACCACACCATAAGAAGATGAGTTAAAGGAACTGTTTGTTGGATGGGTTCAAACAGAAGAAGAGAAAACTCAAACGTTCTATCAGTGATCTTCAAGTACTTGAAGGCTTTTAATATATAAGATGAAACTTGTTCTCGGTTCCAGAAGACAAATAGGAGTAATGAGTGGATGTCATATAGAAAGGCAGTTTTTGGCTCTATATTATTTATTTTTTAAACTGATTATAATTAGATCTATCCAACAATGGAAAGAGCTACGTCTCAGTAAACAGTAGATTCCCACTCCCTAGGGATCTTTAAGGGAAAATTAGATGATTATTTGTTGGATATATTGGGTGAAGTTGGTCTCTTGAAGTCCTTTCCAACTTTGGAATGTTGAGATTCTCTAGAACAGAAAATGAGTCTACTGTGACCCAAAGCAGAGCTAAGAAAACTAGTCAGGTCCACTAGAAAACAGAATCTATATTGAATAAAATCACTGCTCCAGGCAAAGTTATGCTTGGTCTAAACCTAGGCTAAAATCTTACCACTTACCGGTCAGTGCCAACATTCTCAAGGAGCTTGCTGGACTTTGAAGATCACACAAAATGCTAATACAAAAACCTAAAGTCTGTTTCCTCAATTTGCCAATTAACCAATCCTAATTCTCTGCAGGAAATATTGCAATGATTTCTACTCTTCGAAAGCCTCCATCTCTGCCTCCTCATTCAAACATCAACAAAACTTATTGTAGCATCCCCAAACTCTTCACTTCTAATTAGTTCCAGGGAGACAGTGAGAACTTGTAGTGCACCCAGAGTCTGCCCTGTGGCTAGGCAATAAATATTAATTGAGACAATAATGCCAGCATTTTCATAACCTTTCTCATTAGCAACATCAAAGTCTATTAACAGGTTTGAGGCTTTTATTCCAGACCACTAATTATGATTCATGTTTTGTTGACCTTAAGCTGACATTCTAATTCTTTCAAATCACTCCTACTTTGTAAGACTAAGGCTGTCAGATGAGATTATTAAATTTGAAGAGAGCTGCAATCCTGGTTCTTCCTAGACCTCAAAGAAGCAGCCATTTCCTCCTTCCTCCATATTAGCACCTCTCTGACCCTACTAAAGGAAATCACTTCACTACTTCTATTCCATCAATGGTCATATCTCCAATGAAAAACAATCAAATTGACTATTGACCTTTCTGTTAAGAATCTACATCATTTCCTTTGAACAGATACCCCCTCAACTTGAAACAACAATAATGTGAAGAAATATGTTTTTGCTTTCAAAGTGGACAAAACAAATTACAGGGAAACCAGTATTAAGGAATGAAATGAGAAAAACATCTTCAGACTTTTGGGTTTAATGAAACACAAGAAGGTTAGTTTTCAAAAAAGGTACACTATATAACAAAACCAATGTCTGGAAAATCCCAGAAACAAAATGGACTCCATGTCTCAGACTTATTATTACAGAAAGCTAAGAAAGTAGAACTTAATTGATACCCAATTGTGGTTGGGAAAATTTCAAACAAACAAATCTTTCTTTCCATATTACCTAGAAAATCTCTCACTCCAACTTTCTAATGGGTCCTCAAATGAATATAATGACTTTCCTTTCAAATAAACACCAATCTACCCCTGATTCATGAAATCACAGAATCTTAGAGTTGCATGGTTCTCAGCAGTCACTTGCCCACCCATGCCCAAAAGGAATCTCCACCAAATCATCTGACAAGTGGTCATCCAGCCTCTGCCAGAAGGTCTTTATGGAAGGGGAACCCACCTCCTTTATAGACAGCCATTCTACATTCCACTCTGGGACGGTTCCAATGAATGATTAGAAAGTTTTTCTAGACATCACGACTAAAATTGTCTCTTTCAAACTTCCACTATTTGCTTCAGGTTCTGCCCTCAAAAGAATTTTAATCCCTCTTCCATATGACATTTTTTCAAATATTTGAACACAGTTATTAAATGTCCTTCTCTAGAATAAATATACCCATTTCCTTCACCTGTCTTTCATATGACATGTTCTCAAAGTCTTTCACCATCTTAGCTGCTCTACTCTAGACATTTTTCAGCATATAAATGTGATTCTTAATCTGTGGAATTCAGAATGAAACATAATACTCTAGATGAGTATTGACAACAGCAAAAGTATAGGTGAGCTATCATTTCCTTATTCTTGGAAACTAAGTCTCTTCATGTGTACATTCTAAAATCTCTAGTTTTGGGTATTTTGTAAATTGTTGCCACATCACATTACTAACTCATATTAAGTTTTCAGCTCATTAAATCCCTGTAGATCTTTTTCAAAACAACTTCTGCCTAACCATTTTGTTGTTCAGTTGTTTCAGTCATGTCCAACTATTTGTGACTGTAATATAGGATCTTCTTGGCAAAGATACTAGAATAATTAACCATTTTCTTCTCTATCTGCTAACCATGCCTTCCCTAATTTTGGACTGAAGTTTATTATTTTTTTATACCCAAGGATAAGACTTTACATTTATTGCTATTGAATTTCATTTTATGAGACTTAGGTCAATGCTCAAGCCTAAAAAGATAATTAAGGATGCTAATTTTACCATCTGGTATGGAGATACCAAACTCCCAAGTATGCTGAACCAGATTTTTTAAAAATTGGGAAACATTTAACAAAATAAATAAAAATACAACACAATGCAGATGAATCTAATTTATGTTTTCATAAGCCAATATGCATCCTGCCAAGATCAGTTTCCATTTCAGCATGCATCTAGTGGATAAGCATCACATAACTTTTTATCATTTGCAAATCTGATAAGCATGTCTGCCGCTTAGTCCTTTATCCTGGTCCCTGATAAAGCTGTGAAAGAATACAAGGCAAAGCATAAATACCTGCCTCTTTTTCTTCTTCCTCCTCCTTCTTTTCCTCTTCTTTCTCTTCCTTCTCCTCCTGCTGCTTCTCTTCCTCCTTCTTCTCCTTTTCATTCTCCTCTTCTTCTATTTCTTTTCCTTCTCCTTCTTATTCTTTTCCTCCTCCTTTTTTTCTTCCTCCTACTCTTCTTCCTTCTCCTCTTCCTTCTCCTATTTCTACTTCTTTTTCTTTATCATCATCAGCATCATCTATATCATTCTAAAAGTTATCTCAAAGATGCTTTTAATGAATTTCAGAAGATGAGGTTATAATCCAACATTTTTACTGTATCATAAAAAGTAATGCTATTCACCACTACAACAGCCTGCCCCCCTATTTAAACACTGATAGAATAACAGAACAGTAACCTCTCCTGAGTTCATTTATATCTCAACTCCACTGAACTAAAATGAGATAATTATAATAATGGTAATAATAAAATGTACATATTATCACTCTAACAATACACTTTCAGAACCATAAAATAATAGCTTTGGAAAGTGAAACTATAAAATACTAATGAAAGAAAGATTTATCAAGCACCTGTTGTGTGCCACTCACTGCGCTAAACTTTTTACAAGCATTACTTCATTATTTAATCCTCACAATAACCACAGGTGGTAGTTGTTATTACTATCCTCATGATTTTTTGCTGAGGCAATTGGGGTTAAGTGACTTGCCCAGGGTCACACAGCTAGGGAGTGTTAAGTGTCTGAGACAACATTTGAATTGAGGTCCTCCTGACTTCAAGGCTGGTGCTCTATCCCCTGTGCCACCTAGCTGCCCCTACTATCCTCATCTTACAGTTTTGGAAACTGAGGCAAAAAAATTTAAGTGATTTGTCCAAAGTCCTATAGCTTGTGTTTGAAGCTAGATTTAAACTTGGGTTTTCCTGTCTTGGGACCCAAACCTCTATCCATTGCTTCCCCGTGCAACGAAACACAGGGTTTTCATCGTTTCAAGGGAGCTATAGCAAGATTAATACTTCCTTGTTAAAAAGGAGGCAGATAATTGGCTGGTACTGGAGAGCTGTGATAAATGAAAGGGGCTTATAAAAAACCTTACAGAAACACTTTTAGAATAATAGCTGTCACTCCTCCAAGCAAAAGTAAAGACTGATAATACTGGATTTGTCAAAGGTATCTAAAGTGGTTTACCCCCAGATGAAGTCAATCAAACTGCTGAGATCTAAGAAATCAATCAAAAGGGTTTCCATGGGTGATATCCATATTCAATTAGTCAACAATATATTGACTGACAAGCATTGAACAAATGACCAACTTAGGTAGATTTTTTGTGGAAACAGAACTTATATCAACAATTTAAGATAAAAATTTATTATGAGAATTTATGTTTATGAAGACAATTAAGATTCGGGTCCCTACTGCCAGAAATAACAGAAGTGTTATACTTTAGGATCTTAGACTTAGTGATCAATGCATATTATGCAAGAAAATGGTGGAAATTATAACCCTCATGACTATAAGCTGCAAAAATTTAGCATAATCAGATACAAGCTGAAGGCTAGAATAATATTGCAAAAGCTCATTATGTTTCATGAACTGTTAGGTGAATACTACCAACAAAAACCAAAACTGGACCTTATCACAAACTGAACTGCTGTCTTTGATCTGGAATAACACTGATTCTTAAAACTTTTAGAGATGTTTTTAATAGATGCCATTATGCCAAATATTCATTCTCCAAGATACATGGAATAATATATTAATAATGTAATAATAATGTCAGTCAATAACAAAATGATGCCAAGGATGCTTCCAATGAGCGAACATCTGATGAGCTTAAAACCTAGTTATTGTTGTTTGTTGTTCACTCATGTCAGGGCATTTTCTTGGGAAAAATACTGGAGTGGTTTTCCATTTTCTTCTCTAGTTATAACTTAGTATTTTCATTCATCTACAAAAAGTGATTATTTTTCTATCTGCATGACTTTGTAGATCATTAAGTATAAGAGAATCATTGCAGGAACAAGACTTTTTCCTAGGTTTTTTTCTATTTGAACCCTTATGAAAAAGATGAGAACAAAATAATAATAATAATAAGAGCAAGAATGATGGTGATATAATAATAATAATAATAATAATAATAATAATAACAATGAACAATTACAAGCTCAGTAGCACAGAGCTGAGAACAAGCAGCTTCTGCTCAATTATCCAAATTCAGTGCCTTTTTACGTGTTTTTCCTAACCTCTTATATTCTAAATCCTGCCTACAACCATTAGCATCAATGAGAAGTTACAAAAAAGCAAATTTATGCTTAATGAGAATATAAAACTTTCTTGCAATTAAAAGTTAACCCAAATTAGAAATAGCAGCTTTGGGAAATGGGTAGTTTCATCATTACTGGAGGGTTTCCGAAAGGGCAGAGAAGTGGCATAAAAATCAAATAAAAATGGGACCACTTAACTATATATAAGAATCCCTGGAGGTTGCATATTGACATAGAAAACCCCATATTAAAATTGTTCTATTGTATTTTTATTTATTTTATTAAATATTCATTTTAATCTTGTTAGGTGCTGTTGAATGTTTGACACTTCTGGGCTACATAACTACTTATTGGATATATTATGGAAGAGATTCTTATTTGAGTGTGGGTTGCACTAACTGACCTCCTACATCCTGTGATTTTATTTTTGTTATAATGAGGACTCGGGTGGCCACTATTGTGAACCATCTTCCCCAAGTGCCAATTATAGAGATTCATTACTTGTTTCTATTGTCCAAAGACCCAGTTTTCTGCTTCCATCTCCTAAAATCTCACTCTTCCTCTCTCTCCCTATTATGAAGTACAGCACTGTACTTCAAACCCTTACCTATCTGAATCTAAAGACAATCAAAAACAATTATGATGATGATGGAAAACAATTGTAATAAATAATACAGCACAGGGAGCAAATAACCTCCTAGTTTGACCTGCAGTATTGGCCAAATTTATTCTGCTAGACTAACAATTTTGGCCCCAATTGTCTGTCTCTCCTGAAATGACCCATGCTTTGGCATGATGCTAGAAATGGCTCCTTGGTACTTTTTTCTTGTTTAATCATTGGCAGGCTGGTTATCTTTGCCTGCCAATTTACCTACTGATTAATACCACTCTTGCAAGTCTAACATTATACAATGCTTCAATAAAATGCATATATCTTTTAGTGTTGATAAGTCTTATTAACTAGTGCTCACTGCTTCTTTACCCTTCTCATTCTTGCAGATGGACCCACTTAACCTCACTTTCAAGTTCAGGATAGACCCAAATTATGACACCCAAATTATGTCTGAATACCACCAAACTAAGATCCAAAAATGATAAATAAAAATAATATTAATAATTTCTGGAGATCATTAAAGCATAAAAGAGAGTAGAGAATAAACACTCCTGTGGAGTATATTCAAAGACCCGACTCAATAGCAATCCTTTTGTTAATTCTTGTACTCCTTATCTTATCAGGTCATTAATTAATTATTATTAATGCATATTTACTTATTTAGTATATGTAGAGAAAAGAGAGCTAGTTCCAGAGTGAGAATGTAGGGGTTCAAATCTTCTCTCACGTTATTTGTGTGATCTAAGGAAATCCTTCAGAACTTCAGTTTCCTCATCTATAAAATGAAGGGGAGGGGAGGCTGATTGAGTGAATTTCTGAGTTCCTTTCCATTGCTTTTCCTTAGGCTGGGGCTGGTAGAGGGGACTGAAAGGAACAGGGCAACAGTTCCTTGGCACTGAATCAGTAATTGCTTCTGCTTTGTACCCTGGTTCAAAATAACCAGATCCATGCCCTGACTACCATTCTCTAAGAGCTAATTCCTTTTCCTTGTTATGCTCTTTCTCAGAGTGGCAGAGACAAATTTGTACTCTAATTATTCAATAACTGAGTACCCCAGCATCCCTAGTGAATGGATTCTTGACACTGAATTCTTATACATGATAGGAAACTTTCCTAATGCCAGCAACACATAACAAAAGCCACAATGATGGCAACGGTAATGATGATGATGACGATGATGATAAACAACTTTAAACTCAGTTGAGTGTAACTTACAGAGCAGGGAGCAAACAGCTTCTGCCCTATTATTTAATTCAAAACCTTTTCACATGTCTTTTCCTAACCCCATGTAATTTGAATGTTGCCCAAAACCATCAGCATCAACATATGGAAGTTACAAAAAGGCCAGTTTAGGTTTATAGGAAGATAAAACTTTCTATTGAAGTTAATACAAATTAGAGAGAGCTGCCTTGAGAAGTAAAGATTTTTCCTGTTTTTGGAGATTTTCAGAACTTTCATAACATATCTCTTATAGCTGTCATACGGTGCTGATCACAGTCTGTCTTCCAGTTTTACATGTGTTGCTTTTTCCACCTCTGACACCACGTCTGCAGTCAATTAGTCAATAAATCTCAACTGGCACCCACTCTGTCCTCTTTGGATGGATGCTTTAGAATTTGCACTGACATTCTTCCAACTTTCCCCCTTTGATTAATCTTTCCATTTCAGACTTATCCTTAGATTCACGGGATCTTTGCATCAGTTGCTGGAATAAACTTAGTTCAACAAATATTTATTATTAATAATAAAATCTTTTCTATAACACCTTAAAAACTACAAAACTGTTTCCTTCACAGTAACCCTATAAAGCAAATGATAATGATTATGATACCCACTTTATAAATGCAGAAATTGAGGTTCAGAGAGGTTGAAAAAAGGTAATGCAATGCCATCCCCTCACTACTTCCCTTCCTTGAAGAGGTAGAGGATTATGAGTGCAGAATACTGCTTATACTGTTACACATGAAATACATATTGGTTGATTTTGATGAAGTATTTTCTCCCCTTCCTTTTAAAAATTTGTTATAAGGGCTTTTCCTCTCTGGGTAGAGGAAAGGAGAGGAATATATTTAGACCTCCCTATGAAGTACAAAAGTCATGGGGAAAAGATTATTTCAAATGTAATAATAATATGCACAGAAGTATTTGTGTGTATTATATATATATGTGTGTTCATATAAACTCTTTAGAATTACTATGCTATACTACTTCATATTTAAGATGGTGCTATTGATCTAGGATGACCTTAATCCTGATTAAGTCTGCTCTCCTTCCTCTCCATTTCATGACTTTTAAAAATCTCCTTTCCCTTTTTAGGTATGAAGATACAGGCTTTGGAATCTAAAATCTTGCCATTAAAGTAGGCAAAACTCATAATTATACAATGCCAATTCCCTTCCAAAGTTCTCTAAAATTCTGTTATTAGTAAGAACAGTAAGATTAATGATGACATTGCTTTATTAAATTTGAAACATATCACCATAGGCACAAGGAGATCAGAAAAGAGAAAGGAAAATCCCCATCATCTGTTCTTTCTTTCTTTTTCTTTTTTTTTTTGCTGTTTCTTGCTCCAGGTGGGCTTTTCACAAAAGGGGAATCATTGGGCATGAGGAACGAGGGAAGCTGGTGTTGATGCTATAATAAGCTGAAAATTTCTGTAGAAATCTGTAGAAACTTCTTGACACGTTAAATGTTTTTGGACGTCCATCGAGATTTCCTTTAAGCATTCTGATGGTACAACTAATAAACTACCAAATGTTATTTCATAACTCAGGCATTGCCACAAACTGATTCTATTCAACCCAATTCAAGAGGGGTATGTGAGTGAGCATGCTAAATGTGTCTATGTGTTCTGAAGGAGGCTAAAGAAGACAGCAGTTGTTTCTCTTTTGGAATTCTAGTCCGGAGGCTGACCTCAGGGCAGACTGGTGTTTCAGGGACCATGTTCTGAATCGTAATTGGGCACTCAGAGGCATTGAAGCTAATGGGAGATACATGACATTTTTTTATATCAACTTTTAGTAAAATTTTTTAACTTCCTTTTCTTCTTCTCTCCCACATCCCTGAAAAGCAATGCTCCAGGGTCCAATTTAGAAGCAATATGATTCCTTGGTTAATGTCCAAATCTCTAGAGTTTTCAGGTAATTTAAGCACCTCAGTTATCACAGTGAAAAGGGCAGTCAAGGAAAACATCACTATCTTGCTATCCATTTTTCCTTAGTGATTATAATCCTGAAATGTTCTTTTTCACATCCTTCCTTACCCATCTCACCTTTCTCCAGCTGGCTTGGTGTTAACCTGTACCACAAATGACTTTTACCTGCAATCACAGGAATGTTCATTTGCAGCTCTTTCTGTCAAATAATGAATGATTGCCATAGCCACTGGGTCTCTGAGTTCATCAGATACTACTAGGTTAACTCATTGGCTTCAGGAGTTATGTACCTAATCTATTCCATTCTACTCTTTTTAAGCAGTATGAAGTAATTTTGATGATCACCATTTTGTAGTATAATGTTCATGCTGCTGCTGCTAATAGCTAACTAACATTTATATAGTGCCTACTCTGTGCTTGGCATTTTCCTAAGCACTTTACAAAAATTATCATATTTGATCCTCATACCCAATCTGGAAGGTAGGTGCTACCATTATCTTTAATTTACAGATGAGGAAACTAATATGTTCCTTTCTTTCTCACTCTGTTCATTAATTCCCTTGAGATTCTTTTTTTAATTAATATTTTATTACATGTAAAAACAGTGTCAAAATTCATTTTTTAAAATTTTGAGTTCTAAATTTCTCATCCTCCTTGAGAAGAAAAACAATTTAATATATACATTTAATACAAAATACATGTGTAGTCATAAAAAAACAGTTTCATATTAGCCATGTTACAAAAGAAAACACAGATCAAAAACAAAAACAAAAAAAACCAAGGAAAAGAAAGTATACTTTGATCTATATTTAGACTCCACAAGTCCTTTCTCTGGAGGTAGATTTTTCATCATAAATCCTTTGGAATTGTTTTTCATTGTTACATTGCTGAGAATAGCCAAGTTATTCATAGTTGATGGTCATACAATGAAGCTGTTACCACGTACTATGTTGTCCTGATTCTTTCTGTTCCTTTCACTTTCCATCAGCTCATGTAAATCTTTCCAGTTTTTTTTTCTGAAAGCATATTGTTCATCATTTCTTATAGCACAATAGTATTCCATCACAATCATATACCAAGACTTGTATCCCCTCAATTTCCATTTTTTTGGCTCCAAAAAAAGAGTAGCTGTAAATATTTTGTACAAATAAGATTTTCATTTTTCTTTGATTTTTTCTCGAGATTCTTAACTTGTTTGTTTCACCAGATGAATATCATTATTATTTTTCTAATTCCATAAGGTATTTTGATTGGTATATTTATTTGTAGCAGCAATTTGATTAGTATAGCACTGAATAAATATATTACATTTGGTAATATTATAATTTTTATATTATTTAAGGCTGCCCATGAAAAATAAATATTTTCCTCTTATTTCAGTCTATATTGCTGTAAAATTTGTTGGGTAGTTATACTCTGATGGTTCTCAAGTATATCTGGGTAGCAGTCTATCTTTTCAGATATTACTTTTTATCCCATACTTTAGGCACAAGTCAAAATGATTTGCTTGCTATTCTCTTTATACTCCAGGTCATCTCCCACCTCTAAACCTTTTTTATAAGATTATTCCAAGCTTCCTCCTTACTCATACTTCTTGAAACTCCATGTCTCTTAGTTCAAGTGTCCTTCAAGAGGCCTTTCTTGATTCTGCCACTTGCTGTGGTCATCTCACTCCGGTCACTGTATATTTACTGCATGTATTTCCTATATTTACTTATTCATGAACATGATGGATCTCTTTAGTAGAATGCAAGCTCTTTGAAGGGATAGACTCCATTCTGCACTTGCATACTCAAGAACCAGCACAGTGCCTGGCACCTTCAAAATGTTTGTTGATTAATAGACTTCAGTGAGACAAATGTGTAATATGACTTACAACAAAAGCTATTTGACCTTGGAGTGCATTAAGAGAATAATCTCTAGAAAGAAGGAGGAAGTCTCTCTGTCTTCTGCCCTGGTCACATCACATCTGGAACACTAATTTAAATTCTGAGTGCCACAGTTTGCAAGGATATTGATGGAAGCTAAAGAACTTCTAAAAGAGAGAACAACCAAGATGGTAAAAGCCTGAGTCTATTTTGTAGGGTTTGGTTAAAAGATGTTTAGTCTGGAAAATCAAAGGAAGTTAGGGGAACATAATAGCTGTTTTTGAAGCTGTTATATGAAACTTAGATTACATTTATTCTCCTTACATCATAGATGCTAGATAAATGCTTCCCACTCCCATTTTAGTCTGAAATAATGGGTCAAAGTTGAAAAGAGGCAAATTTAAAGTTGATGTCAGGAAAAATTCCCTAATTATTAGAGCTATTCATAAGTGGAACAGTTTGCATAGCAAGATAGAGGATTTCCCCTCATTGGAAGTCTTCAAGCAGAAGCTAAAGAATCAATTACCAGGTACAGTGGTACCTGGATACTCATTATTAATTGGTTCCAGAAGGCATGACAAGTGTCAAAAACAATCAGTACCAAATGAATTATTTCCATAAGGATTAAATCTCCATTTTGTAGTCTAACCATCCCTCCACATCCAATTGCCCCAAAGGGGCAAATTTCTCCACTGCTGTAGAGAAACAAGTCAGCCTAGCTCAACTGGGCTCTTCTCTTCTTCACTCAACTCACTTTTTGAGAGGAACCATGAACTTTATACTCTCCCCCTAATCCCTACCATCCAAGCTTCCTTAGGTGGGAGGGAAGGTTAGAAGTGGAAGCAGAAGCTATAGTCCTGTACCATCCACAGCCCAGGGGTTGGGATTGCCAGGAGTCCTGGATCCTCCACTGCCATCACTTCCACCTGCCTTCCCATCACTGCTGCTCACTCCACCCCTGCTGCTTCTGCTCCTCCTGCTGAGCATACTGGCATCAAGTGCTGAAGCAGTTTTTTTTTTTCATCAAAATGTGTCAAATACCGACAGGTTTAGAAGGAGATGAGTGCTGAGGTATCACTCTATACATTGTTATAGGGATACTAACTCACTTATGGATCAGATAAAGTGGCCACCTAGGTCACTTGGAACATAGAAATGTAACTCTATGAAGTAACTGTTACCAAGAACTCCAGTAAACTATGATCTGAGAATGACAGGACAATAATATATGTGATTACTATCCATTTTGTTTTCTGAAATGATTGCCAAGTTCCTTAAATGTGACTTTCTCAGGATTAGAAAGTCTTCCATGTTCTTTTTCCTATTTCTCCACTTACCACCATCCTTCCTGACAGTTATAGTTTAAGCACACTTGCTGCCAATGACCAGGGAATCTGCCTCTCTTGACTATTGCCTTACCAAGAATTTTTTTAGCTAAGAATCATTAAGGTTTCCTTAATTCCTCTTCCTGAGGACACAGAGATAGCACATGAGAAAGTAGGTGGCATGTAGAGTATGTGTTGTATGAAGGAAGAAGCCCCAAATAGAGAAGGTTACAGGTTCCTGTGGGAGGCTGTGTTTCAACTTCTTAATCTTGAAACTGTCAAGTTCACAATATTTTTGGTAGAATCAAGAATTCACAGGATTTCCCTTGATTCTTTAGAACATGTCAGCAAAATATATGGTTTAAATAATTTTTTTTCATTACCACAGTGTAAGCTGTCCTTTAAGAGATTGCTAAACTCACACGGATGAAGAGTTATAAGGAATATGAGAATTCCTACTGCAGAAACATACAGATTATATTCTATATGTAATCTGTTTGTAGCCTGTAGTCTTAGGCTAAATGACTCCTGAGTGGAAGCGCCCAGGTCAGCCATGCTCACTCTTTCACTTCTTTCTCATCTTTTCTTCTCGACTCTCCAAGATTCTCAGTGCCTCCCTTTCAAACATTTTCAGCTTGCTTTTGTTTATTCTCTCCTCTTATTAGAATGCAAGTATCCTGAGGGCAGGGATTATTTTTTCCCTTATATTTGTATTCCTAACACCTAGGATGTATTAAATGGTTGAAAAATGTTTATTGACTTGTCAAATCAGATATTTGTGCTCTAGGAATTGCTTTGTGGAGTCTAGCATTTTCCCTGATCACTTTGTAGGCTGGATCCAGACTGAGAAGCTTACTCTTGGTCAACCGAATTCCCTTCATAACAAACATTTGTTACATTAAAGACAATTATAGACAACAATATTAAGTAAATAGTAAAAGAAAAAGCAGGGAGAAGTCACACAGATTAATTTTGGCCACAGACTATACAAAAAAATGGACTCTGGGATTTGGGAGCAAGATGAAGTCTCATCTCAACCAAAGAAAGCATCATTTCACCTAAAAAGTCCTTTCATGAGTGTATAGGGGTATAAGATATTGGGAATCAAGGACATAAAGAATTGCTAGCTATCCCCATATATTTATACCTATAGGAAAATCTCCTACTTGCCTTTCAGAGTCTGTATCTCCCCTCACTTCTCTCTTCACTGTATTTCTACCATACAGGAGTCACATTTCCTTGCATGGCTGCAGAATTAAAGGGTTGTCTTTTGGGGGATTGCCAAGTCCACATGGATGAAGAGTTATAAGGGGTATAGGAATTTCTACAGTGGAAACAGATTACATGTGTGTAACCTATTTGTAACCTATAGTTTTAGGCTAAATGACTTGTCTCTAGTGTCACAATAGCAAATATGAAGGGTGAGAACTGAATCAAAGTCTTCTTGCTTTCAAGTCCTTTTCTGTTTGTGAGGATAAAATGTACTGGAATGGTAGGTAGAGAGCCCACTGTGAGGGTCAGGGTAGAGTTAACAGAGTCAGTAAAGGAATATATAATGAAAACAGTTTGACAACTTAGATGGAGATACCAAAACTGAGATTATCTATCAAAGGACTCTTAAATTAGAGAAATAGATTTAAGTCATAAATCACTTGAAAATAGTCATAAAACTAAGACTATGTTTATTTGCTGTCTGTAATTCTCTTCCTAAAATGTTTGCTATTTCTATTAGGAAATTAGGAGAGTGAAGTAGCTATTCTTTTCTTCTATGATCATCTTCTAATTTTGTCATTTAATTTGATATTCTCATTTCATAGCTTTTCAAGTGACAATCCTAGGCTAAAAACATCCAGACCTGGTTTAGGTGAAATTATTATTAGAAATGTGTCATAAAAACCCCATCCCCACAAGTCTGCACTTACCTTATTATGGCTGAGGGATAGCCCTAGGTTCTTGTGGCGGTGGTGTTGAATTTGGTACAGTCATGTCTGACTCTTTATGATCCCATGAGGGATTTTCTTGGCAGAAATACTACAGTGATTTGTCATTTCCTTCTCTGGCTTATTTTATAGATGAGAAACTGAGGCAAATAGGATTAGGATTAAGTGATTCATGCAGGACCATAAATATGAGGCCAGATTTGAACTCATGAAAATGAGTCTTCCTGCACTCTATACACTGTGCCACCTAGTTGCCCCTTGGGTTCTTGTAGGTTATGATTAACAAATGCCACCTTTGGCAGGCCCAACTAGAAGGAAACAGCTTTAAAGACAGAACTGTTGATAAATTATGTGCCCATTATTTAAGAACTGACCTGTGTAAATTGGAAGAGACTTATCAGCAGACAGCTGGTTATAGAGTGATGGAATTTTTTTATAATTAAAGTAACTCATGGGAATTATCAACTAAGGCATGGTAATGTCTCATGTGAGGCTACACATACCCACATCTCTCATTCATTCACATCAAATCTTCTTGTTATGTCTCACATACAACATTTCATCTCCCATTTGCATATCTTTGCCTAGGCTGTCCTTCCTTGCCATCTTCATCTCTACTTCTTAAGATTCTTAGTCTCCTTTAAAAATGTACTCAAAGGTTTTACTGATATCATAAGCCACTAATATCCCCCCTAAAGTGACCTTGAATCTATATGCATATATGGATAAATTTCTAAGTTATATTCCCCTATACAGAATGCATATTTCCTTGAAAGAAAAGATTTCTTTTTAGTTTATCTTCAGGACCTAGAACAGTGCCTGATCAACTCTCCATTCACTTTTTACATTTCCCTCTAGAGAAAAGGTGCTGCTTTTTTCTTTGTTTGGTTTTTGGCTTGCATCTGTATTCCTAACATTTAGCACAGTGTTGGACACTGAATGTTTTGTCTATTTATTAGACACTTAATAAACATATATGGATTGATAAATCAATGAATGAAAATCGTGTGTTTTTTGAAGTTCTTTTAGAAGTATCTGAGTGCTTTGTTTTGCAAACTTTCAAGCATCATATAAATTGTAGCTAATGTTATGATCATTATTAGTGAAATAACCCCAAAAATGTTTTGCAAAATTATTTCTATATCTAACCATGGTAACAATCTATTTTCATTCAATTAGCCCTAAAATGAAGCTACACCAGCAGCCCAAGGGGCAAATTATGATTTGCTGGAGTGGGGTGGAGAGTCAATCCTGAAGAAGGGACTTAAAAATTCTAATTAGTGATTGGAATTAGAAGGGGGAGAGGGTAATTTTCAATAGCCACAGTAGTCCCTGTTGACTACATAAATGCTTAAGCTCAGAAGATACCCTTCCCTTTCACTCCCCCCCAAGACATAAACAAATTCTCCAAGTGCTCAAGACCACCAGGGGCTTATCTAGATTTGAAGTGACCAGTGCCTTTGACTCTTTCCTGGCAACCAGGGTTTATCCAAGAGGGATTTTTCCTGCCCCTCAGGGATGCTGCAGAAGGGAGGTTTCCATGTTCTAGTTTCAGAACCATTTCACAAGAGAAATGGGGATTTCCCAGTATGGGAGTGGGATGTGAATAGCTGGTATGCAGTGGTCTTGATGCTAAATAAGGATGAATATCTTTATTCTTTAAAAAGGGTCAGGGATATCACCCAACCATCCTCTCCTCTTACATATACACACACACTTACACAATCACCCAAACCTCTGAGTGGAGTGCTTTGAGATCATAGGACAGAAAAGGGATGTGGACCCTTAGCTTCTGCATCCTGATTCTATGTCTTTCTTATCTCTGTATTCATCCCCCACAAGTTCTTCCTTTTGTCCTCCTTGCCAGAAAACCTTATGTGAAGGAGGAAGATGTAACGAAGTCATTTTTTGAGCTGGGATTGGAAGTCCAAGATAGTAGGGAAAGGCACTTCATCCCTACCCCATCTCTCCAATCCCATCTAATTAAGTGGCATGATCTTCATCATGAAAAAGAAACTACATTTTTAAAGTGAAACTTTCCTTATTTAGTCCTTTTGAGAAAAAATGGTTTGTCCTTTTGAAAAACAAAAGGGCAAATAATCTGCAAATTAATAAAGGTAACACATAAAAGAAATCAGGCAAGTGAAAAAATGAATGTCTGGGGAAGTCAGAGCTAGTTAAGAGAGCAAGAAATTAAAAATATACACTGGAACAGAGGATTTTCCTCTGTACAATACTTTGCAAACTTCAAAGTTCTACATGAATATTATTATTATTATTTAGACTACTAACACTTATTTATAGAAAATATCATCTATAGCTTTTTAAAATTATTGGTCACACAACATAACATTCTCATACTCCTTGATTGATGTTTGCTTACATTGTGTTTCCTTTATCTGATATATCGTTTGTGTAGACAAGATTTTTCTTGCACAACAATGACAAGTTTGGAAATATGTATACATATATTCGATTTACCAATATTTTAACATAATTAACATGTAGTGGATATCCTGCCATCTAGGGGAGGGGTGGGGAGTTGGGGGAAAAATTTGTAACGGAAAGCTATGTAAGGGTTATTGTTGAAGAATTACCCACACATATGTTATGCAAGTAAAATTAAAAAAATAAAATTAAAAAAAAATAAAATTATTGGTCACAACTTCACAAGGTTTGCATAACTGAATGTGGGGATCATGAAATTATGGTTTATTATTAGTAAATGTTGGATTTGTATATTTTATATATTTATATATCTGGATCATGTAAAAATTTCTCAAGCAAAAAAAAGTCATGAATGGAAAAAGTTTAAGAAGCCCTAATCTATATAACTCTGGTGGAAATGTTGTAGTCTAATAAAAGGTACTAAGGACCTAGGACAAATTTAAACCTACTTTAAGGATTCTGTTTAGATTAGAAATATTATTAAAATGTCACTTTGAAATGTGTACCACCTGTACAGATCAGCAGGTCAGGCTGACTAGCAAAAAATATGAAATAAAACTGAATGGACAGGAGGAAGCCAGATTATAGTGGGATTTGAATGTCAGGCTAAGGATCTTGTATATTATTGTAGCAGCAATAAGGAGATACTGAAGAATTTTTAATTAGGATATGACATGATCAGATCTGTGTTCTAAGAATATCAATTTGGCAGCAGTATGAAAGATGGATTGAAGACAGAGGACAGACTAGAAGCAGATCAGTGAAGAGACTTATAGCAGACTGAGTAAAGATGAGAACTAGGGAAGAAGTTGTATGAGCAGAGAGACAAGAACAGATGGGAGAAGAATTGAAGAGGTATAGCACAGTAACTGATTAGATATTGGACAGGGGAGAGGTGAGAGAGGGAAGGGAGACTCCAAGCTTGTGAATGTGTGTCATTAGCAGGACAGGGGTCATGTCAACAGAAAAAGGGAAGTTTGCGTCAAAGATGTATTTGTTGTGGGAAATAAAATGAGTTGTGTTTGAGTTGTCCTTAAGATCTCTAGACAGTGATACCTAAGAGATTATAATATCCTGTAACTGTATAATCTGGACCTTTCCAAACCTTTGCAGAAATCTGTGGGTACACTAACTTGAGCAAGATAGATTTCTTGTTATCATTTATATGATTTTAAATTATTTCAATGTTTCAGAGAATCATGATTTCATTTATGTAGTCACTATACTAATGGGGAACATAGTGTCTCTAAGATGGTCTTCCTGAATCATAAAGCTGATAAGAAATCAGTACTTTAATAGCCAGCCTTCTGGCGATCATTATCCCCACACACAACTAAGCCATTACTAGGACAATAGATAACTGGACTCCCTGGCTTCCTTGGAGGGTCAGTTCACACACCATCTTCTACAGGAAACCTTTCTTGATCTTTGAAGTTGCTATATATAGCCAAATATATTTTAAGTTCTCTTAATTCTCTCCTAGTTAACCATCATTTATTAAACACTTATTAGAGGTATTGTCATATCTGTAAAATGGAGATAACAATAACTTAACATGGTGCCTGGCATATAGTAAGTTCTTAATAAATGTTTGTATCCTTATTCCCATTCCTTCTACTTACTGAATGTGTGCCAACTGCTGTGATTTCCTTATTTAAAATGTCATGCATATATTTATCTGTTTATAAGATGTATCTAACCATAAAGTGTAAGCTCATTGAGGGTAAAGTTGTTCCCTTTTTTCTTTTGAATTCCATGCTCATCATAATGCTGTGCACACAAGTAAGTTTTTAATAAATGCTTGCTGGCCCATACTCACCTTTACAGCTTGATCCCTGCTTGAATTTATATTCCTCTGGCTTACGTTGCAAGAGCCCAAAGTCAACTCCATGCAGAGTTGAAGCACAGGAGTATGGCTAAGTGATAGTCATTCATTAACATAATCCACACTTTTGTAGATGACATTTATATATCACTGTAAGATTTGCAAAGAGTGTTATATCAATTGGTCCTTAGAACAATCTGTGAGGAAGATCTCCATTGTCTGAGGAAAGATTAGAACTCAAGTTTTCCTGATTCCAAATCCAGAATTCTGTCCACTATTCCAATAATCCTGCTTTGCCCTTCTCCTTATGTAGGTAGAGAACTAGAGTCCTTTCGTAACAAAAAACTTAATTATCCTCTCCAATCTATTTTAAGAGGATATTATGGATACAAAGAGAAATGACATATCAGTTAAAAGTGGTGCTTTTCATGAGCCTGAGAGGTGATGCTATTACTATCTCCAGTATCCAGAGTCAGGAAAATAAAGCATGATATTTCAGTTTTTCTTAGTCATGTCTTCACAGCCTGACTTACTTTGTTTTTGTTTGAAAATATGAAATTCCAGAGAATAATTTATGTCTCTAGCCAAATACAAATAGGCACACATGTTTTGAAGGCAAATCAAAATCATTTTTGAATTACCTACTATTAGCATGAATAATTGAGAAATGACTATAAAACAGTGAGCTATCTTGGCATGAGGTAATTAAGTTGACTCTTATCTGAACTTCAAGGTTTTCCAGGCACTTTCCAGGCACATTACTAGCTTCCATTTTATCTAGATGTCCCCAGTAAACTCAGCTATTTTAATGTGCTGTGATGCAGTTCAGAATGGTTGATTTGACATTAGATGACACCAGGACCTTGTAGAGTGAGAGAATAGGGGAAAAGGTATAGGGTTGGGAATGGGGGATCTTCATAACTCCAGAACACATAATACAGATAATGATCTAAAATAGCTGCAATGAGGTAGAAACCACAAAGAGAATCCACAGGGAATCTAAGATTATTGTGAGGTCTGCCCTAGATTATCTATAGAATAAAATATAGACTACTTGACAATGCATTCAAGGTCCTTTGAGATCTCATACTTATCTTTTTATCCTTATCCTATACTGCTCCCCTTTGGGAGTTCTGCCCTTCAGGAAATTGGGCTAGTTATCATTCTCAAACTTGTCTCCTACTTTACTTCCTCTGTACCTTTTACTTGTAGAATATCTGCCCTTTACATGTTTAACCTCCATCTCTGCTTTCTTAGATCCTAGCCATCCTTCAAGACCTAGTGAATAATTAATCCCATGAAGTGGTAACGTTATTCTGCATATTTCCATTAGGCTGTAACCAATGACTAAATTTTACATAATTATAACTTTGGATTGTCCAAATTTGAATATACTGAACCATTTCAGGAGAGTCATTATTGATCTAGATGTATTTAGTATACTCATAAGGCCCTAACTGTATTCACTACATTTTCCATGAAGTTTTCCTTGGTTTCTTCACTTAAAAAATGCCTTTCCTTCCTTGAACCAAACTAAGCCCTTTCTTGTGCAGTTATTGTATTATATTTTGTATTAGCTAATTTGTGCCTAGCCCTCCCAACTAACATGAAAATTTAATGAAAGGGGGTGATACGCTATTGACTTTAATTTGAAGAAGTGGAAAGACTGTTAGACAAGGAGTCACAGGACCTGAATTCAAACTTTACCTCTGTCACTTTATTACCTATATATCTTGGGCAAATTCCTCATCTTCCCTGGGCCTCAGTTTTTCCAATCATAAAATGAAGGGTTGTGTGATATCAGCAGATAAAACTCAAAGAGAAATGGTGATCCATATTTGACTTCAAAAACCACAAATTAACATTATCTGTGTTCTTCCTTATTTTTGTTTATTTTTGTGAAGCATTTCCTAATTATACTTTATTCTGGTTGGGCAACAAAACATAGCCTGAAGGTTTTTTGGTGGTGGTTCTGACACTTTTGAGATATCACTTGAGGAACTCCAAATTCCCTGCCAAGTCTTGGTCTATGATTCTGTCAGACTATGATCTTTAATATTCCCTAGATCCTACTATAGCAGTCTTAATATACTAGATATTTAGTAAATTGGATTAAATTGTTTTAGTCCAGGTCATCTGCCCTAGTCCCTCATACAGGGAATTCAACTTATATCTACAGCACAACATTCCCCAACTTACTACAACCTAAGCCACTCCGTCAAGTGATAGGTTTTCATTTGATCTTCTAAAATGTGGCCATTTTGTAATGCATACTTATGTCTCTTGGCTACATGGCTCTATAAGCTTATTTGAAGCTTCCACATTTCTTGAGCAATTAAGAACATACAAAAAGACATCAAGTACAGAATACATTTTAATGAAATACCCACAAGAGGTTATATTTTTATTTATACTTATAAAAGTCAGGTAAGACCAACATGATTTTCATTAGAATGCATTCATTCCCACAAGCCAATTCAGATAAAATTGTATTATACAGAGAGTAGCTCAAAAATTGTGTTCCTTTTAACTTGTAGTTTTATGATTTATCAAGAAATAGATATGCTTTGTTACATAAGGGACTTTTTGTAATGTCATCGAGCCAGAAAATTATTGTGAGTTTTTCCATAGTATCTCAGGTTGGGGAAAAGTCCAGAGGCCATACAGTCCAACTCATACATGAAAGAGGATCCTGTCTTCAACATACCTGACAAGCAGTCACTCAGTCTTTGCTGAAAGGACTGACTACAGTGAAGAGAAACTCACTACTTTTGGAGGAAAGCCATTTTATTCTTGGATGGTTCTCATTGTTAGGATGGTTATTCTTATATCAAGGGGAAGATAGAATACAGATAAAGTCATTGAGTCAGGAAGACCTGAGTTCAAATCTACCCTCACTTATCACCTGTGTGAATATGGGCAAGTCATTTAAACTTGTTTGTCTCAGTTTCCTCATTTGTAAAATGATTTGGAGAAGGAAATGACAAACCACTCCAGGTTTTTTTTTGCCAAACCCCCCCCCAAAAAAAAAACACCAAATGGGGTCAAGAAGAATCAAACAAAATTAAAATCATTGAACAGAATCAACAAAAACCTTATATCAAAACTAAATTCAAGTCCAGCAACTGAAGATCACAGATTTGGAACTGGTAGAGAGCTTAGAGACCATCAAATCCAATCTTTCAATTTTACAGATAAGAAAACCAAGGTACATAATGATAATGGCTTTTTGTCAGTCATGAAGCTCCTACATAAATGTCATAAATTGGATCAACTGAGCCACCAAACTATTTTATCTATTGCTCCCAGTTCTCTCCTCTGGGGTTATACAGAACTAACTGCATCCATCTTCCACATGTCAGATCTTCAAATGCTTGAAGAGAGGTAACATGCTTCTCTTCTCTACACTAAATATTACTAGCTTCTTCAACTGACTCTCAAATGGCATGACCCTGAAGCTTTTCACCATGCAGATTACCTTCCTCTGAACACTTTCAAGCTTATCAGAATCTTTTCCAAAGGTAGTATCCAGTTAAATAGAAGGCTAGGGACTGGATCTATGACTTTATTAATATGGGTAACTTCCGGATGACAAAACTCCCTGTACAATGCAAATCAGCACTGTCTCTCCAATTTATTGCCACAAAAGTTGCCTAGAGCAGAGGTCAAATTACCTTCCTGGAGTCATATGAAGTCAGAGGCAAGACTTCAGTTCAACTTTTCTTGCCTTCAAGGTCAGTTATCTCTCCATTGTTCAACACTCTCTCTCATGGCACCCAGCAATGAACTGAACAAAGTATTCCAGGAGGAATCTGACTAGGATAGAGTACAATCTGATTATCACCTTCCCATTTGCAGATACCTGGCTTCTCTTAAGGTTACTGGTTTACTTTCCTGGCTTATGTATCCTAGTCTTGATTGATATTTTATTTAGAGTTCACTAAACACCATCCCATCCCACTCCACTCCCATTCAGATAAACTAATGTCTAGCCATTACTCCTCCATCTTGTCTTCAAGAAGAAATGTATTTTCCCTCATGTTGTGCTGTCTGACATGTTACAGCAAGCTTTACAGTATGCTCATCTATGTTTGTGGTAAGCAGAACAAGAAGGTATAGGCAGGTTGAGAAATGCACAGCTAGGGAGCTCACCCCTGAAAATGAGATCCCATCAAAATGCTTCCACATGTTGCCACCTCTTTTTGTCATCACTGCTTAAATGATCTAAACAGAAGAACCAAGAAGTTTGTCATCTGATTCCTTCATCTTAAGTGTTCTTGTTTCTTCAGCTTTTGACTTCGAGCAGGGTGCAATATTAAATTTTTTGACAATGACAAAATGAACCAGATTGTCACTATATATGCATCCCTTTAAATGGAATTCATTATTTGAGATTGCTGTTGTGGTGTCTATTTAGATGGAAAACAACTATTATGTAGTTGGCCTGAAGAATTTGTTAGTAGAAAGTCAAAGCATCCAAAGCTAGGTTTGTTATTTTGTCTAACAGGTATGGTGGAGCCTAACATGGGGGTATTCTCAGGTCACTGAATTGTATTATTGTTGCTTTTTATAAATGCTGCAGCCCGCAAATATAGAGTAGAAGAAGCTTTCAGCAGCTGGTACTGTTTTAATGGTAAAAAACCAATAAAACCATATCCACACTAATTTAAAAAACATATTTCCATATTAATGTTTGGGGTCATAAGAGGCCATGAATAATTTACCTGATGGAAAAGCTTCAGAAGCTAAACTTTCATTTGTTCAAATGTCCTAAGTGGACTTTTATGAGGTTGTGGTTCCTACTAATGGGTGGATAACTAGCATCACAGTAATCAAAATTAATACAAAAGAAATATGAACTCTGTAGCAACCAAAGATGTGAAAAAGCCATTTTCCTGGGCAAAAGCGGAGACTCTATCCCACCATTCTTTTTCTATTCATGAAACTCCATAAAAAACCTTTTTGTCAAAAATTCCCATTTGAGTCAATGGCATCTGATAACAATGACTTTCTACTCATCATTTTGTACTTTAATGTCCAGGCTTCCATTATCAAATGCATGTAGTCAAATTAATTTGTCGTAATAGCATCAACCTTTTCTCCCAAAACTTTTCTTGCTAAAGCTATTCTCAAAAATAGGGTATAAACACACAATGGAAACAGTTGTTGAGACTAGTTAGAGGCAACTCTCTACCAAGATATGATCATTTGTTGCCATCTGAATAGCCTCCAGCACATTCATTCTACAGCTTCCAGTGAGTCAGAATAATTTCTAATTAAGGTGCAAAAAAGTTTTCCTCTACTGAATTAAACAGAAGTTTGGGGATTTTTGTGTGTGTGCTCATTTGATTTTTAAAATTCTATTTATCCTTAAAAGGAAAAACAAAAAAGATAACAGCTGACTTCAGATAGATATAATTAATATCTGAAGTAATATTCATGTGATTTACAATCAAATAGAAAATCCTGATTAGCTTTTAAAACTCTTTATAACCTGACCCCTTCCTAACTTTCCAGTCTCCTTACATCTCTGCACCATCTTGCCCCCATTCCCTACAACTTCCAAGTACTCTTTAAATCAGTAACTCTGACTGCCTTACTGTTTCCCGAATAACACTTTATAGTTCTTGACACCAGACATTCTCTCTGGCTATTCCCCATTCTTGAATGCAATCTCTCTTATCATTCCTGCCTCCTAACTTCCGTGGCTTCTTTCAAGTATCAACTAACATGTCCACTTCTGCAATAATCCTTTCCTTAGTTTTACTTAATCTTAGTGGCTTCCACATGATAGTGTTGAGGATAGGGACTATTTCCCCCCTTTCTTTGTGTTCCCCAAATTTAGCAGAATATCTGGCACATAGTAGCCATTTAATAAATGCTTGTTGATCTGACTTGAAAAATCTCATAATTTGAAAGACCCCTCAGGTGATATTTAATCTAATTCATCCCTGAACAACTCTGACAAAATGGTCATCCAGTCTCCACTTGAAGAATTCTAGTATCTACTAATCCATTCCAATTTTGCACAGTTCTAATTGTCTGGAAATTTTTAATTATTATTGAATTAAAATCTTTCTCTGCAGCTCTTTAATTACTACCAGCAAGGTCTTTATGGCACCTCCCTCCCTTTAAGATTCATTTTAAGTACCATGTATTTCAAGAAGATCCTCCCAATTTCTCTAACTACTAGCATCTCTCTTCAAATCACTATGTATTTATTTTGCATACATACTGTATCTGTGAACATATTTATTCTCCTTTGTAGGGTGCAAGTTCCTTGAGGGCATTTCCTGTCTCCTAACTATATATGTGTAGCCAGCATATAGTAGGCACTTAATGCTTATTGAGTGATTGAGGCCCAACAGAACAAATCTAATCCCCTTTCTACCTGACAGCCAATTTGATGATTAGTTGTAATAATGCAAAACTAGCAGAAGCTCTGATAAACTAATCATTTGATTTTGATCAGTAATATAGGAACCAAAACAGTCTTGCTTTTCTTAGAATAAACACAGAGCCAGACAAACATAGAGTGTCACCTCCTTTGTTGATATCAAAAACTCCATAATTAGCAACTGTTCCTTTAGCTCCAAGCACTGCCTTCTTTTCTTAAGGTCCCACCCCCAAATCAAAATACTCCTAGGAGAAATACAATATGAAGTCCCTAATATGAATGACAATGGGTTTCTATTATTCATCCTTAAGCCCCAAATCCCCCTTTCTCCTCCTCATCCTTAAGAAACCAAAGGCAGCTAAATTGGGATGGCTACCGGGCAGCAGATATTCCCAACATCCTTGATGATTACATCAACCTGTATTCTACACTAGGGCTACCTGTGTTATTCCTGCTATTGAAAATACTTTGTCTTTACTGAAGAAAAAGATGGTAAGCTAGGTAAAAATCTCTCCATCACTTAGCATAGAGCTTGGCACACAGTAGGCCCCAATCAATGTTAGGCTTGATTGCCAGAGTGATGGGAGGGAAAGGAAAGAAAAGTTATTCTTGTGTGTGTGTGTGTGTGTGTGTGTGTGTGTGTGTTTTCGTGCGTTTCTGTGAAGCCCTACACTTTCTCTGGGGGAAGTCTTCTGAGTTAGACAGTGCTGTGAGCTGTCCAAGGTCTGACGCATATGTCAGCCATACGGTGAAGAATCCCTGTCTCAAGGTTAGCTAGTTAGCTATATCCTTGACTATATCTGTTCTCTCAGGCATGCCTTTATCAGAGGTTAGGGGACACCAACTATAGAACAGATAACATGAAGACACTTGACCCCTGGTGAAAGAGATGCTGAAGGAGAGATACAGGATACAGAAAGGAGGAGGGAGAACTAGACATACACAACAATGATAGTAATAATTCACCTGCATGGTAAATTTCATTGACCACTAATCATAAATTTTAAAAGGTTTTGTGAAATGCAATTTGGTGTATTAGATCAGATCTTAAACATGTATTTCAATAATCCTAACATCAAGAAAGAAGATAGAGATGGAGTGAATAAGTAGGGTGAACATAAGCCTATCTTTAAAAATGCTCTATTTCAAAAATATTTAAAAATTTGTTGTTAATGTTATATGATTATGAATTTGATGATTACCAAGTAATTACAACATGAAGTAAAGTTAATGAAGATAAAAATGGAAATTTACTTTCTTTTTTGACTTCCTACTTCTAAAGAAAATCCAATCTTATTCTCTAGGATGAAGAAGTTTTGTTGTTATTGTGAAGAAGAACAAGAGGCTGTGTGGTATAATGGATAAAAAGTTGGCTTAAAGGCTTAGTTTCAAATGGAATCCCTGACACACTGTGGCTATGAAACCCTGAGAAAATCACTCAACTTCTCTTTTTCAGTCAGCCACGTAAAACTAAGTTTCAGAGAAAGTGTCAACTTGTATCAGTAGAAGAAGTTTCCTATCAAAGTGAAATAACAGGGCCAATCCCTATATAATAACACAGTCATTTGTCCTTAAAAAGGAGATATTGGATATCTATAATGCTAACTTGTTTTCAAGTAATTTATATATTGACAAATTGTCAATCATCTATTGAAGAATTATTAGTTCTCTACTTCATCAGATGAGTAGAGATTGCACCTGGATTTTATTGATATGGAGAACTCCCAAATATATAAACTTATTCTGTCAATATAGATGGGTACATTCTCTGAAACTGAGTCTTAAAAAGCTTCTGAGAGCATGGAGAGCTTGTGATTTGTCCAGAATGGCACTCAGCATGTGTCAGAGGAAGAACCTGAACCCAGTTCTTCCTAGCTTAAAGATCAGCTTTCTATCCACTCCACTACAGTCTTTTAATCAATAATAACTAAGGAAAATGTCTTCAAACTGGTATGAAAGATTGGACTTTCCTCAGAATAAAGAGGAATTAGCAAATAAGAAAGGAGGATTCCTTCAGACTTCTCAAATGAAGATCATCGAGATATAATGCTGATCATTTGCATTCAAATGCAGTCTTAGAGACTGCACTAATAAAACTAAAATTCAGGTACAAGTGAATCCCAGTTTACTAAAACAAATAATATACTGAATGGTAGTTAAAGTGAAATCTCAAAGATGAGTAAGAAGAAAGCATTATAGCTGACAGTATTATTCAGTTAAATCAGCCACGACTCTTTGTGAACCCAGTTGGGGTTTTCTTGGCAAAAATACTGGAGTGGTTTGCCATTTCCTTCTCCAGCTTGTTTTATAGATAAGGAAACTGAGGCAAACAGATTTAAGTGACTTGCCTAAGGTCACATATTTATTAAGTATCTGAAGCTAGATTTTAACTCAGGTTTTCCTGACTTCAAGTCCAATGCCCTATCCACTGTGTCACTAAGTCATCTGAATGGCTGATGTAGAATCATATTAGTTGAATAACCTGAGTTATTTAAAAATCTAAAAGTCATGAAAATGATACCTTTGGCTATTGCTGAATAATATGGCTAATAATTCTCCATTCACATTGTATGGAAATGCTTTATAGTGATGGAAGGGAAAGTCATCCTTGGTTCTTGTCCAGCAGCTGGTCTGGTTCAGACATTTCATAGTTAAACACACACACACACACAAACACACACACACAAACACACACACACACACACACACACAAGTTTGAACTACTCTGGGCAAGATACCGTTTAGGTGCCAGGGATGCAGGGATGGGAACAAATATTTAAACAATAACCCTGTTCAGTCAAACACAACCAATATACTGAGGAGACGGGATATTTTACTATGATTAGGAATATGAAGACAGGATCAAATCCCTGTTCTGCCATTTATTATGTGATAACAGACCGTTTCTCTCTGAGAAGTCTATTTTATCATCTTTAAAATGGTGGCAGTTAGTTCTTATGCAACCTATCTAGAAAGATTTTTGTGAAGATCTAAAAGGCTTTGTAACTGTATAGCAGCAAACAAATGCCACCTGGAAGTATTATTACTTAGGGCCTTTATTCTATATTCTAATCAGTTGATTTGTACCTTAGCTCTGTGCACCCTACTCTAGGGTACTTACTGAAGAGGGACCATTTCCAAACACTTGGCTTATCCTGGGAGGAGCATGGCATATTAGATTAGGTTGGAGATCCAAAACATCAGCTTTACTTTCCATAAAGAGAAGGGAAAAATGTCACTGTAATTGAATTATTGATAAGTGAAACTCAAAGAGTGAATCCATTCTGACCTTCTGGGATGTGTGTGTGTGTACATATACACATATACACAAATATGTACATATATATGTGTATGTATATATATATGTATATAAACTTAGAAAAACAGGAAAGAATGAAGTCAACTTTCATATATTGCTCAACACTTGGGAGGTTTTTTCATCCTAGGAAAGTGACACTATCATTTGGAAATCAAAGGTACCCTAGAACAATCTCCTGAGAGAGAGGAAACTGGATTGCACTATCAAACAGGTACCATTCTAAAGAGCTCCTGAAAACATTTCCATTTTCTCCTAAAGCACAAGCTACACACAGCCTTACTTTTTGGTGATGAGCACATTAGAAATATTTCCATCAGTACTGAACTTTTTTTCAATTTAAAATTCAGTTGAGAAACCAATGAAATCAAAGAGTTGGGGAAAAGGGAAAACAGGTGGTTGAGAAATCAAATCCAGTTTCCTTTTTGTTACATGAATTATGAAAAAAGGATTGATGAGGGTTATTAATTAATGGATTGTTTTTATTCATTAAGAATATGTAATGTCCTCTCAAACAAGAAGCACCTGTGTAGGTTCCCAAACTCTAGGACACATTTCTAACATGTGCCACTGTCCTAATGTGTGAAAAGAATAGAGAAAAAACTCTTAATATGAAATAAAGCATCCAGCTTCTTGCAATGTTATTGTATGCTAACAGCAACCAATTTTTTGGGCCTTGGCTGTGAGTAGACACTGGGGCAGTATTGGCCAGATGGCATTTCCAAATCAAATCTGCCCTATTCTTCTCTCAGTGTTGACCTATATTGTATTTTAATCATTTCCCGGAATTTTCACATGCTATTGTTGCTTTTTCATCCAGTCAATACCCCTTTAACCCAAAACCAAAACAATCTCTTGATTGCTTTTAATGAGACTAAAAATTAACTAGATTTGAAGGACATTTGTATTTAAAACATACATACACAGAGTACAGCTTTCCAAATATACTCCATTCAAATACTTAGCAAACCAACAAAACAGATCCACCCCCCCATCTGTATTCATTCACACTACTCTCCCATTCTGTATGACTCACACGCCAGTATTGTAAAAGTAACCGAGATATCAGTGAGCACGCTCGTACCCCCATTTATTAGGCCCCCCCAACTGTTCCTGAGCAGCCAAGATGCTACTTGATCCCTGTTTCATTGTGACAAATGGGAGCATCTCTCTCAAGTCCCTCTCCCATCATTCCACCAGCCTGCCTGCTTGCCACGCCTTAGAGCACACCGCACACACGGGCTCTTCTCCCCCTGACAAACAGCTGGGAGTTCTACATTTTCCTTTTCTTTTCTCTCAGGTTCTCTCTGCAAAACAAATCAACAAAAATGCATGTGTGTGGGAACTGGGGTGGGGTGAGACGAGGAGGAGTGGGGCGGTTTTCACGCACCCTGCGCAGTCCTGCAAGAAAGCAGAAATAACACTTCTAGGATCTTGAGCATCAAAACAGCATGCAACCCTTCGCAAATAGTCAAGGGATAATGACAATGAACTTCTCTGTGTGCCTTTCTCTCGTGTGTGTGTGTGTGTGTGTGTGAGAGAGAGAGAGAGAGAGAGAGAGAGAGAGAGAGAGAGAGAGAGAGATTCACTCTCTCCCAGAAATGGGAAGTTCCCAAGTAGTGCGGAAGCCGATTCTTCCTAGACTCGGGTAAATGCCACTGTTAAGTGGCGGGCGCGCGGGAAGGGGCGCCCTAGCTTGCGAAGCCCTCCCTCCTGTCAGCTCTGCCCTGCCCTGCCTGTACACTCCCAGCCTCCGCCAGCCCCGGCGCGCCTCCCTACCTCCTTCCTCCGGCTCACTGCCCCGGGTCTGGTGAGGAGGGCTGTCTCCTCACATACCACGGCCACGTCCTCCACGAACACGCAGTCGGGCAGGCTCTCGTCCGCCGGCAGCTCTACCACTTGCAGCCCCAGTTTGTTCTTCAGCACCCCCACGTAGAGCTGGTGCTCGCGCTCGGCCCGGGCGAAATCCACCTCATCGCCCTTGTGGCGCCGGAGCGCGTGCTGGCACAGGGACTCGGGCAGTCCCCGCACTACGGCGTGGGTGACCCGGCCGAAGGTGGAGAGGTGGCCGAGCGCGGCCATGGCCAGCGGCTGAGGCTGCGGCTGCGGCCGGGGTCGGTGAGGCGAGAGAAGCAAGCGGTGAGGAAGGGCTGGCCCGGCTGGCGGGCTGGCCGGGCG
>JAJPUD010001954.1:179594-235288 GCA_023553655.1 Myrmecobius fasciatus
CTCGGCTGGGGTGCTGGCCGGGCGCGGCGCGGCGCGGCGCTGCGCTGCGTTGTGCCGTGCGGTGACAGGCGGCCCCCCCTCAGAAGGGCAGCGGCGACCACGTAACCGCGGCTCTTTCCCCTGGCAGCCGATGAATGTAGTGCAAAAAAAGCTTGCTCAAGACCAAAAACCTGCCTGGGCTCACTGAGCATGCCCAGTGCTCCGGGCTGGAGCCACGCACGGGAGTTTCCATGTGCGGATTCCAGGGCTCCCGGTTTTCGCCCCAGCCAAGGAAAGGGGGATGGGGTTGGAGGGGTGCGGGGTAACTGGGCAGCTTCAGGGAGGAGCTTCGCTCAGCCGGTGCCAGGCTGGACAGAGCCAGCGGGACAGGTTGAAAGGACCCAGGGGAAGTGCTGCCCTGACTTCACCTGTGCCCCACTCCCCCACTTCCCCTCTCTGTCCCATCATGGGGCACATGTTTTATTTTTTGTTTGTTTTTTCCCCCATGAGTAGCTATGGCCTGATAGGGATGTTTGTTTTTTTCCAACCTCACCTAGTGGAAGCAAGGAGCAAAGGTCAATACCTCACGTGTCTCATATCCTCAGAAGCCTGTGTGTCCAAAATCATCAGTGGAAAGGCCAGGGTGGCAACTAATCTTTCCTTCCCACGAAGTTACTTTGGTTGCTTCACTATAAAGAAATTTCCCCAATACTTTACCTTACAATATACTTGTTAGTCTTGGGAGTGAGTTGGGGATGTGGACAGAGTGACCCCAATGCAGTATGGGAGATAGAAAGCTGATCTTGTGAATCGAGTAAACGGGTTCAAGTCTATCATTACGTGTGACCTGGGACAAGACATTTCAGCCATCATTTGCCCCCTCCCCTCCCTCAGCCATTCTTTAAGACTTTTACAAAGAAGGTGCACATCTAGTTTGGTAGGAGTCTTCCTAGCAGGTGTTTCTTACGTTTGTGAAATCAGAGATCCAGTTCTCCGTCTAAGTTTATATTAAAAGCCTGAGTAATCATACAGAAGGGGTTGAAGGAGGTGGGAATGTTTAATATGAAGGGAAGATTTTGGGAGGCAAGGTAGTTGTGCAGAAAGACTTCCATTTTGGTTACCTACTCTTTGGAAAGAATCTCTAATTTAGAATTAGAGGTCTAAATTTCAAATCTGGTTCTGTCACTATCTTGGTAATCTTGAGTAATCACAATTGTGATTTGTAATTTGTAATTGTGAGTAAATCACAAATCACAATCAGTTTCTCCCTTTGTAAAAAAAAAAAAAGGGGGGGGGGAGGAGGATTAAACCAGAAGGATTCTGAAGTCTCTTCTATCTCTAAATCTGTGAATTTACGATCCTAAGAGGCAGAGAGGCTACTTATTATCTGTGCGACCTTGAGCCTCCTTTTTGTCATTGGTGAAATGGGAAAATTGGACAAGATCAGAAGTGACAAACACCTGCCCTGCCCTCATGACCCAAAAAGATAGAGGTAGACCGGATTAAAATGTAATTGGAAATCTTTAACAAACAAATAAAAACACAATAAAGCAAAGACAGCTGTGTTTTAAAACTAAGTCAATATGTAGCCTGCAAAGATCCCTATGTTTACATTAGTGGTCCCGTTTCTATTTGAGTTTGACACCACTGGACTAAATCAACTTCTTTAAACCTAATTTTATTGATAACTTTTGTTTTCAGGCCAGGCCATCTTTTGAGAGAAAGAATGGAAGAGAAAGAGAAGAAAGAAAAGGAAGAAAAAGATGAAAAAGAAGGAGGAGGAGGCAGTTTAGTAAAACCAGTCAACATATCAATCCTTTTTGGCAGCATATACCGTATCCCATACTCATGCCCATAGACACCCACACACACACACACCTTTGTAGGGTAGATATATGTTTTGTAGTTTTCTTACAGGATGGTCAAGCTTGGTACAATTAGATAACTTTCAGAGATATTAGATGCAAAGATTTTCCCCCAACAACACTTTTCCTTTCCTGTCCTACTCCTTGATTTCATGAATGCAACAACTTTGTGATTTAATTTCTATGAAATTCTCTATTTTATTTTTTTTATGATTTCATACCTGGCCTTTTTTCTGACCCTCAGGATTCTCTCAACTTGCCTCAGCTGCCCTCTCATTCTGAAACTTAGTACTTGGAACTTTCTCACTTTGGAATATCCCTCTGTCTCCTAGAGCCTTCTTGAATTGGCAAATTCCTTCCAGGAATTGTTTATGGGGATAAGCTCAGGCCAGCCAGACCTTATTCTGATTATTCTGACTCTTCTGACTCTCCTGACTCTCAGGACTTAACCATCTCATCTCTGAGTAGCTCTAGAACAATGATATCAAACTCAAATAGAAAGGGATTCTTAACTGGTATATTTTTGACTTAGAAAACCACAAATTGACATTATCTATGGTGAACTGTATTTTTATATTGTCAAGTGTTTCTCAATTATATTTTAATCTGGTTCTGTCTACAGAGCAGTTTTGTGAGCCACTTGGGTTTAATATCTCTGATCTGGAAGACATACTAATTTTTTTCTGTTTGAGCTTAGAAAGCTGAATTTAAGGATATGAGTAATTGAGCCAAGTTCAAGTTTGATGAACAAAACAGCAAAGGAATAAAGAACAAAAATGCAATGAGTTGCCTTGCTGGGAAGTTTCAACTTCATTGGAGGTCTTTAGAATAACTAAATGCAACATATGGATGTTTTAGAGAAGATCCATTTTCACATATGGGTTGAATTAGGTGGCTTCTACGATTCCCTCCAATTCTGAGCCTCAATGGTCCTGTGTTCTCAGAACAATAAAAAATATGCTTTGGCTGTGTGGCATAGTCTACACACTTCTAGATGGAAGAAACTTCAATCTAGTTTTGTCCTATCAGGAAATTCAGGCCCAGGGAGATTTGGTGACCTTCGGAGGCCAGCAAGGTAGATAGTTGTCATTATTATCCCCATTTTACAGATAAAGAAACTGAGACAAAGATTGAGTGACTTATCCAGACCAGCAAGCATCTGAGGTGAAATTAGAACACAGATTCTCTAACTCTAGAGCCAGAAATCAATACTTGAACAACAGCAACAACCAAAAACTATAAGGAAAATTCTCTAGTAGTAGTATGAAAAGTGCGTTGGAATAACAATAAGGATTATAACTAGTATTATAGCTATTTAAACATAACAATTTCAGTTTTGCAAAGTATTTTAAAAATTTTTTCTTTGTTTTGTAAAGCACTTTACACATATTATTTTACTTTATCCTTACAAAAACCTTAAGAGATAAGTATCATCATTATTCCCATTTTACACATGAAGAAACTGAGGCAGACAAGCTAAATGACTTGTCCAGGGCTTATACCTCAAGGAAGTCATTGATAAGAAAAAAATTCTAATATACATCAAAATATTTAAGCAGCACTTTTTGTGATAGCTAAGAATTGGAAACAAAGTAGCTATGCTTATTGAGTGGGAAATAATTGAACAAATGTGTTACATAAATGTAATAGAACATTACTTTGAAGTAAGAAATACTGTATGTGATGAATACAGAGAATCACAAAAAGATCTAAATGAACTGATGCAGAGTTAAATAAGCAGAGACAGGGCAACAGTATACACAGTGACCTTTTACTTGTGATTTTTTTTTCTTTTATGTGTTGACTATTCTATTTACACTGATGTGGTATCAATGAAAATGGAGATAATAGTCACCCCCCAAAAAAAAAATCAAAAGTAAACTTTAAAGAACTCAAATGAAAACTCTCAACTCATCTCTTCCTGGAGGTAAAGTTCCATAGGAACTATACATGGTACATACATGTTTTGAGACTCTGGCAAATACTTACAAACACTACAGTAGATACTTGATAAATGTTTATTGAATTGAATTGACTAAGAACAGAAAGTTAAGAAATTGGTCATCAATTGGAAAATGGCAGAGTAAATTATAGTTTGCATGCAATGGAACACTGTTGAATTTTTTTTAAAAAGGAAATTAAGGTAATGGTTTCAGAGAAACTTGGGAAGACTTCTCTGAACTAATGGAAAGTGAAGTGAGCAGAACAATCTCTACTATAATATTAACATAGGCAAAAGGAATAACTCTGAAAGACTTTAAGAACTGTGGTCAATGAAATAATCATGCACAGTGCCAGAGGACTAAATGCTATCTATTCCTGACAGTGAAATAATAGATTAAATGAGATACACCTTTTTGGACATAGCCATTGTTAGAATCTATTTTGCTTGAGTATCCATATTTGTTACAAGTATTTGGATTTGTTTTTTCTTTTTAACAAACAAATGTTTATTTAAAAATGAATTAAGAAAGCAAAGTCATTGCACTCGATACTAGGAAAGAGAGAAATGGAGTAATAAAAGCCAATATTTATGTAATGTTTTAAGGTTTGCAAAGTGCTTTCAAAATTTTATCTCACTTGAGCCTCACAATAATCTTATAGGCACTATTTTGGCACCATTTTATAGATGAGGAAACCAAAGAAAACAATTTTTAAGTAACTTGCTCAGGATCACACAGCTATTAAATGTTAGAGAACCCTTTTGAACTTAGCTCTTTCTGACTCCAGGTTCATTGCTCTATCTACTGTGGCAGATGGTAATCAGATTAAGTTTTGAAGAAAATTAGGAATGCTATAAAAGAAAGGTGATAAGAATATATTCTATATCTAGAATTGTGAATGATCATAGAGATGGGAGATTGATTTTAATTTAGAGTGTAGAACAAGTGGTCTTCTTTGACTAAATAATGTATATGGAGAAAAATGTATAATAAGCAAGGGAAGGTAACCTGGAACCATATTGTGAAGGACTTTAAAAGTCAAATGGGAATTTATGCTTTATTTTAGAAGTAAGAAAGTGCCATTCAAATTTTTTTTATTTTTAAAGTATTTTATTTTCCCCAATTACATATAAAAAGAATTTTAATTTTAATTTAAAACAAGTTTTTAAAAATTCTATCACTCTTTTCCTTCTTCCTTCCCCTTCTCCCTCTTCAAAAAAGTAAGCAATATGATATAGGCTACACATGTGGAATCATGTAAAACATTTCAGTATTAGACATCTTGCACAAGAAGACTTGAAAAGAAATAAAAGTTGAGAGACAGAGACAGAGGCAGAGATAGACAGAGACAGAGAGAGAAATCATCACTTCTTTCTCTGGAGGTGTATAGCATTTTTCTTTGAGATTGTCTTGGATAATAGTATTTCAGAGAATAGCTAAGTCATTCACAGCAGATCATTGTACATTATTGCTGTTACTATACACAATATTCTCCTGGTTCTGCATCAGTTGATGTAAATTTTCTGCCATTGAAACTTTTAGAATAGTATCATGATTTTTTAAGTGCTTTAAGGATGTCAGTTTGGCAACTGTATGAAGAATGGACTGGAGGAGAAAGAGTGGAAGCAGAGAGATCAATCAGTAGATTACCATAGTAATTGAGTTGAGAGGTGATAAAGACCAATATTCCTGACTTTATCTCTTGCTTGCCCAATTAAATGCTTCCTTTTTTCAGTCCTTACTATGAATATTTCCAGACTCTCTGGCAAAGTCTATTTCTAGACCTTTCATGACATTGATCATGTTGTCCTCTGGGCAATTTGCTGAAATTAGTGTGATATAATTTTAAAAATTGTAGAACACTAAGTCAGGATAAATCTGAATTCAAATTCTGCTTCAGATACTTAGTAGGTACAGGATCATGAGCAAATAATCCTATGTAGAGTCTCAATTTTTTTTTCTTTAAAGTGGGGATGATATCTATAGTTCCTATCTCTCAGTGTTATTAGGAGGATGAAAAAGGACTTTGCTATTACTAAAGATATTCCAATGACTCTATGATTTTATCAATGTGGACATTTACTTCAATAATGCTGGTATGGACCTGTCAATGCTTTTCCATCCTATGTAACTTTTGATCATGTTCTCTCATAAATTAACCACAGAAATATACCAAAATTTTTGAAGGCATTTAGCATATTTTTGACATCTCAGGGAAACCAAAAGAGCATTAAGGCTATCTCTCAGTTATCCCTTGCTCTCACTTTGTAATTGACTCATCTTCTCCCCCCCCCATAGTTATAAAATCAAATGACCTAATATTTGTAAAATACTTAGCACAGTGCCTGGCACAGGATACATGCCTAGTAAATACTTCTTTTCCCCTCTTCCCTTCCCATCTCATCTGCAGTGTAATTTATTGTGATGTGTTAGATAGTAGTTGAATTATAGGCAATATTCATCTCTTCATTGCTTTCATGGACAACATGCATCTTTCCATTAATTTCTGGGTAATTTTCAACTTCTGTTTTCCTGAGACAGTGCAATTCTATGACTGGCAAATATACAATATTACTGGGAGTATAATTGTGTTTTTAAAAATGAGCCTTTGTTTCAAGGAGAAGCTGGGAGCCATTAAAGGAACTTTGCAATTTCTCAAAGGGAATGCAAGCTGTTTTTCTCCTCCTGTTCAACTCCTTGTTTCAAACCTTTAAGAGCTTTAAAAACTGAAGTTAGTCTCATTAAGATGTGGTGCCTAGAACAAAGCACAGTACTCCAGATGGGATCTGCCTGTTCATGGTACAGTCAGATTATTCTTCTTCCCTTAATTTTTGAAATTTTCCTTATGTTGATATAACCTGAGTTTGTATGAGGTTTTTGAACAACTGAATCACACTGAATTTTCAGTCAACCCAATACTCACAGTCTCTTCTGAAATAAACTCCTTCCAACTGAAAATTTCTGAATGCAGCCTGAACCAGATTATAATGTAACTGGAAAATATTTAGTAAAAAAGTATACAATACAGCATAGATTATGTTAATTTGTGGGTTTCTAAGTCAATATGTAGCCCACAGGGATCAGTTTTATTTGAGGTTGACACCACTTCAAAATACATCTTTCCTCTATTCTGTGTTTGTATAACTGATTTTTTGAATGCTAAGAACAAAATCTTTACATCCATCCTCAATAGGTTTTTTTTAATCTCTTTGGTATTTTCAGATTTTTGTGAATCTTGAGTTGAGAGTTTTAAAAATCTTGTGTGTTGTTCATTCAATAGCTACTTAGCCCTTATAGTAGCAAAGATTTGGAGATAGAAGGATCTTTAAACATTCAAGTCCAATCTTATTTTACAGATTCAAAAATGTTTTATATGACTTGTTCAGGGTCAATGACATTTACTGTATTGATACAGGATTTGAATTCAGGTCTTCCTTACTCTGAGTCTATGTAGAGGAGGTAGACTAAATTAAGTGGAAATATCTCCCTGGGAAGAAAAAAACTTTAGAGGTCAAAAAAACAGAACTGCAGTGTTTTATAAATAGAGAGTAAATATAGCAGTTCTGTGGCAAAGAACTGGAACGTGCAGGGATGCCCATCATCTGAGGAATGACTGAACAAGTTGTGATATATGATTGGTATAGAATATTATTGTGCTATAAGAAATGATGAACTTGATGATCTTAGACAAATATGGATAGACTTGCATGAAATAACAAAGAGTAAAATGAGCATAACCAGGAGAACATTATATACAGTAATAGCAATATTGATTTAAGGACAACTTTGAGTGAATAAGTCATATTGACTATTATAAATACCCAAATTAACTACAGAGGACATATGAAGGAAGATGCTATCTGTAGTCAGAAAAAGAATTGATAAATGGAAGCATGTTTAGAATAATTTTACATGTATGTATACATGCAAATTTGTGTCTACTGATAGTCATCTCTGGAAGTTGGGGGGGGAGAGACAGGAAGATAAAAGGGGAAAAGAAGTTTACATGGTTACTTTATTAAATATTTAAAAGAAATAGCATGTTGTCATAATAGATTTGCAATTTCATCTATCATCATCTTTTTTATTGTAATATGGAAATACTTGACTTATTCCATAAACTAAAAATAAAATAAATAAAAATTTTAAAATAGAGGTAGTCCTAAGGTAGACCCTCAGTATATATCTTATTCAGCAATGCAATAAGCCCACTGATTCTATCTTTTCAAAAAAATGTTTTTTATTAAAGCTTTTTATTTTCAAAACATATGCATGGATAATTTCCAACATTCACCCTTGCAAACCTTGTGTTCCAAATTTTTCTCCCTCTTTTCCCCCTACTCCCTCCCCTAGATGATAAGTAATCAATATATGTTAAACATGTGCAATTCTTCTATACAAATTTCCACAAATATCATGTTACACAAGAAAAATCAGATCAAAAAGGAAAAAAATGAGAAAAAAATAAAATGCAAGCAAATAACAATAAAAAGAGTGAAAATACTTGGTTGTTATTCACACTCAGTTCCCACAGTCCTCTCTGGTTGCAAATGATTCTCTTCATCAAAAGACCATTGGAACTAGCCTGTGACTCTAACTTGAAGAAGGCCTTCATTATTTTAGGGGTTTCTTGCTCTAATCAAGAAGTTCTGATGAGATTAACTGCAAAGGAAAATATTCCCACTAGAACAAACCTGATCTTTGAACCTCCAGAGACCCTAAGGTTCTTCCCGAAACACTTGACATCTTTCTCTCTTACTCTCCAAATAAAGAAAGTGGTTGAGCAACTTCACCTGGGAAACTTTTCCCCATGGTAATGCCATCCTATGGCTAATTTTAAAAACACCATACATGTGCACCTTTCTTTGATCAGTAGGTCTTGCCATTTATCTGGCAACTATCTAATAAACTGAAGCTAACTAAACTTTTTCCTTTTAAGTTTGTCTCAACTTTTTGACCTCCAGTCAGAGACTAAGGTGGGAAGAATTAGTTTGCTGGGATTTTAGGACCTCTGAATGGAGGAATTCCCTAACACCTAGAATATTATTCACTACTCCACTTAGTTGTCTCTTAAACTGTGATCCAATCCAGGTTTTGGACCTGAAACCTAAGAATTAGTAGCACCACACTCTACCCAGTAGCTCTGAAAATATTTTCTGAAGACTTTTGTTGGTTAATGAGATCTTTTCAGGAGGTCTACAAATTCAAAACTATTTTCATAATAATATTGAGACATTTTAATTTCTAATATGTATATATCAATAAATAAAATTCTTTGTGGAAATCATCATTCATTCTAAAGAATATAAAGGAGTCTTGAGACCAAGAGGTTTGAGAACTGCTGCTTTAATCAAATGAGCCAATTGGCACTTAGCATATTTCAGGTCTGAACCAACCATCAAAAGTACTCTCACAAGCAAATGTAGTCACTGCCCTCATGGAACTCATATTCTATTGAAGGAAACTATACAGAGGATATTGAAGATAACCTCAGGGAAGAAGGACTCCTTTAGGAGGGAGATTTGAGCTCAATTTTGAAGAACTCCAAGGAGAGAGAGAGAAAGACACACAGACAGACAGACAGACAGACAGAGACAGAGACTGAGACTGAGAGGGAGGGGAGAGGGAAGAACAGAGGGAGGAATGGAGGGAGGAAGAAAGGGAGGGAGAGAGGGAGACAAAGAGGAAGGGAGGAAGAGAGAGAAAAAGGAAGGAAAGAAAGAAGGGAAGGAGGTGGGAAGGGAAGGAGGTGGGGAGGGAAGAAGGAGGGAGGGAGAGAGAGAGAGACACTATGTATTGTTCTAGGCACAAAAAGCACCAGCACAAAAGCACAGAGATGAGAGATGGAGCAACTGGAAGTAAGATGCCAGTATAACTGAGTCAGAGAGTATATACAAGATGTCAAATCATGAGACTGGTATAATTGGGGGATTGGATGGAAGGGAGTAAAGTGGGAAAAGACTAATGGAATGGAATGACTCTAGCCATCACACCTAGAGCTTATGAGTATGTCCAGTGTGTTCTGATGATACAATCTGCATATGCACTTAAGCTTTTGTAGGTATTATTTCTGGTCTATTTATCAAGAAGAGGAAACTTTGGAATGACTCCGAACTAGAGACGCCAATGCATCCAAAAGGCACCAATCCCCGGAGCTGCTGTGGACCTGGAGAAGCCAACTTAAAGCCTGGGGCCATGATTCTGCTGCTGAAAAATAGTGACAGTGGTAGCCTGGATGCTGTCAGATGCCTAACTCCCCACCTAGCTTACATGAAACCAGAGAGTACATGATCCTGCTGTGTCTTCCATCTCTGTTGTATCTTCACTAATTTATGTAAAGGAATATTGGAGATGGAATGAATTGGGCTGCATTTTTGTGAACCTGGAAGGTGAGGAGGGTGAGCTGTCAGAGACTGAAGAGCCAGAGTCCAGGCCAGAATTTATGGTTCACCAGTACATCCCCAAGTAATAGCCAAGTATGGACCCAGCATAGAAGTAGATGGAAGGCAGCCAAGAAGGAGCAACGGAGACTTATTCATTAGCTGGTTCACCTTAGAAGTAAACTTGATGGGACTATTGCTTCATAGCAACTGCTCATGAGAGGAACCAACTCATCTCAGATACTGAGATGATAGCTAGAAGAGGATAACCCCCTTTTTAGGGGAAATGCTTTGTAGCTTCTTGTTATAGTTTTGTATTATATATCTCTTTGTAAAAGCTTATTGATGTTAACTGGTTATGTGATACTGGGGATCCTAAACACTATTTGTTTATATTGGAAATAACCCTGAATCCCTCAGAGAGAATCCTTTGGAATAGAAGTTACTTTGTTCTGGGGGACCTGATTTTTCAAGGAGAATAGTCTTGGAATAAGGGTGCTCAGAGCTTCATGAACGTTACAGTGGAAAGGTAGGAGGGGTCAGGTCATGAAATGTTTGAAAGGCCAAACAGAGGAGTTTATATTTAATCCTGCAGATAATAAAAAAACCGCTGGAATTTGATGGATAGAGGGCATAGTCTTATTCACAATTTAGAAAAATCAGATTGACAACTGATTATGTAAGAGACAAATGTCCTACCAAGAGCTCTTGATGATGAAGCCAGGAAAAGATTTTTATTCGTAATCTTGCAGGAATCACAAAAAAAAAAAAGATATACATTTTGAAGTGACAAAAACATAACTTTTTGTACCCTGTTCTAAACTCAATGGTGCAGGGAAGTCAAGAAGGATGAGAACTAGGAAAAGACCAAATGATTTGGCAATTAGGAGATAATTGGAGAAAACAGTGTCAGTTGAATGATAAAGTTGTAAGGAAGAGAGTTTAGAAGAGAATGAGAAAAGAAGAAATGGGGGCATTTGGTACAGACAGCTTTAATAAGGAATGTAATTGAGGCAGGAAAGAGAGAAATAAGATCACATCTTATCTCATCACAAAGATGCATGTGAAGGGATTGGTTTAGGCATAGAAAAAGGCTAATCCCCTTCATCCAGGGCAGAGAAAGGTGTCAAAATGAGGAAGATGAGAAAGGAGAGAGCTAATAATGAATGACCTTCGGGGAATATTCCAGGTACTCAACAGAGATAGTGAGGAAGGGAGTGCCAATGGGTCTTAAAGGAAAGAGAAAGTTTGGAACAGCTGAATCAATCAATCAATAAGTATTTATTAAACTTTCTATATGTCAATAACTGTGCTAATCTTTGGGGATGTATATACATTCAAAAAGAAAGTCCCTATCCTAGAGGAGCTTACTTTCTAATGAGGTGTAGTGGTGGAAGACATCCCAAAAAAGAAACTTGAGAAATGGATGGGGAGAAAAAGGAAAATGTTTAAAAAAAGAAACCTAGAGAGATAGAAATGAAGTAGAAGAGACGTAAAGGAATGAATGAATATGGGCATTTTCTTAAAATGGAGATTGCAGGAGGAATTAGCCTTTCAAAAGATGGGATCCCAAGGATAGACAAATCTTCTGTGATGAGGAGGTTGCTGAAGAATGGAGGCAAAAGCAGGCCAGAATGAGGAATAGAGTAAGGAAGGGTGTCTTCATTTAAGATGTCCAAAAAATGGAATATATAATATTGGCAGCAATAATAAAAAAGATTGCAATCCAGTAAGTTATGGGTAAAATTATTGATTACTTTATTTCCTCCATGAAGAGTGACTGATACAGGCCAATCTCCCTTTTGGCTCTGACAACCTGAGAATTTAGGAATATAATGGGCAAAAACAACTAGTCATAATCAGCAGAGAGTAAAATAGTCAATTTGGCAAAAGCAGAGAATTGGAATTGGGAAATAGTTGGAATGTTAAGTCTAAAATCCAAGTTGAAGATAGGTGGTTGAGGGCCTTTATTTCCATATTAAGAAGTTTGGGTTTTAATATTAGAAAAGGAGAAATTTTTGAATGGTTTGAGCAGGAGAGGTTCAGGATCATACATATGAGATGCTACTTGCTTGCCAGCTCTCCATCCACAAACATATATATATATATATATGTGTGTGTGTGTGTGTGTGTGTGTGTGTGTGTGTGACATATATATATGCATATATATATATATATATAAAGTGAATACATTAAAAAAAGACCAACAACAACTTAGAACTATATGGATAGTCTCATGGACACAAATACCTTAAAACATTAAAAAAAATGCCTCCTCCCATTAAAACCCAAACAGTTTTTAGTTCACCTCATTTGTCATTTAAGGATAACTTTCATTTGTATAGTGACATAATTTTTGGAGCACTTTCATAGACAATATTTCACGTAACTACAATAATCAAATGAAATAAATGGAACAAGCTTTGTTGTCTTTATTTTAGAGCATTATGGGATCAAAGAGTTTAGAGCTGGAAGAGGTTTGAAAGGTCATCTTGTCCCTTTTGCAATTGGCAAAAGGACTTGCCCAAGATTATACTATAAGAGGAGGAACTGAAATTTAAAAAAGATAGGCAATGTCCTAGGTGTGTCCTTTCCCTTATAGCAGGCAGCTTTGAAATGATCTACTGCAACATATCAGTGTATCGTCCCTCCTCTCTAGATTTTGGTGACATTGCTTTCTCCTGGTTCTCTTGTGACTTGGCTGACTGTTCCTCTCAGGTTCTTCATTTTCTAGGTCACATCTTTGAGTGTCTCCAAGGATCTGCCTGGGTTTAATATTCTTCTGCCTCTAGTACTGTCTCATTGATTAATCTCCTAAACTCCCATGAAATTGGTTATTATCTTTGTGAATGTGACTCTCAAATCTTCTTTTCTAATCCTAATTTCTCTTCTACCTTATAGACATAAAAAATTTTCTCCCTCTCTCCTCCACATATATATTTATATATGCATCTGTGTGTATTGTATCTATATCTAAATATGGGTCTATGTATTATTTCCATATCTATCTATACATGTAATACATACATATATCTATAAATATGTGTGTATATTATATATGCATATATCTATATATATACATGGTTCTGTATATTATATGTGCATATGTCTTTATATATATATGTGTGTGTATTATATGAACACATGTGTCTATATATGTGTTGGTATATATTATATGAATGTGTATGTTTATATACATTCAGTGTGCATTAGATATACATATATCTACATATTATATGATTATATTTGTGTGTATTATAGGAACAAATGTCTCTATATATCTGTATTATATGAACATGTATGTTTACATATGTACTGTATGTTTACATATGTACTGATGTGTATTATGTGTACATAAAATCTCTATGTGTGTGCATATTATACATACATATATCTGTATATGTCTCTGTTATATATACTCTACATATGTTTCTCTGTGTATTATATCTATGTCTACATATATATCTCTGTTTTATGTAGAATATATTTATGCATATATATATAACATCATTTTAAATCACACAGTGTATGTATGTACACACACATACACACACACACACACACACACACACACATATATATATATATATATATATATATATATATATATATATATAAATCTCAAGCATTGAGGAAACAAGGGGTTGGAAAGCTAAATTAACTTTCATTGATCACACAGCTACCAATAAGCTAACAGAGTTTGAACTCAGGTATTTCTGATTCTAAATCCACAATGGATAGAAAGAGATATAATGAACAAATTATCATGAAAAATAAAATGTATGATTTTGCTTATGTAAAATTAAAACGTTCTTGCACAGACATATCCAATAAAGCTAAGGTTTAAAATGAAACAATTAAGTGGGGAAGAGTCATTTCAGCATGTTTCTCTGATAATGAACGAATTTCTAAGAAACATAAGGAACTGATTCAAATTTATAAAAATAAGAGTCATTTCCTAATTGATAAATGAACCAAGAACATCAACATGCAGTCCTCAAGGGAAGAAGCCCAAACTAACTATAGCCACATGGAAAAGTGTTTTAAATAATTACTAATAAAAGAAATGCAAATTAATTGTGAGATGCTACCTTATACCCACTGGATTGGCAAAGATGACAAAAAGAGAAAAAACAGATGTTAGGGAGGCTATGGGAATACAGGCATACTAATGCACTATTGATGAAGCTGTGAATGACTACAATTATTCTGGAAAGTAATTTGGAATTATACACAAAAGGCTACTAACCAGAACATTCCCTCTGACCCAGCTATAACTGCTAGGGCTACATCTCAATGAGATCAAAGAAAAAGGAAAAAAAAATCCTTTAAAATGTTTATTGCAGCTTTGTGGTAATTAAACTAGAAACTAAAGAGGTCCTCATCATCTTAGGAATAGTTTAAAAATTGGAATATGAATGTGAGAGTACTTATTGTATTGTAAGAAAAGAAGGGGTAGATGATTTTTTTTATTTGCAAAACATATGTATGGGTAATTCTTCAACATTAACCCTTACAAACCTTTCTGTTACAAATTTTTCCCCTCTACTCCCCACCGCTCCCCTAGATGGCAGGATATCCACTACATGTTAATTATGTTAAAATACTTGACAAATCAAATATATGTATACATATTTCCACACATCTTGTTGTGCAAGAAAAATCATATCTACAAGAAAAACAAATCTGAAAAAGAAAACACAATGCAAGCAAACCTCAATAGAGAACATGAAAATGTTATGTGGTGGTCCACATTTCACATCCCTCTCTCTGCGTGTATATGGCTTTCTTCACTGAACAATTGGAACGGGTTTGAAACATTTCATTGTTGAAGAGAGCCATGTCCATCAGAATTGATCATTATATAGTATTGTTGTTGCCATGTACAGTGATCTCCTGGTTCTGCTCATTTCACTCAGCATCAATTCATGCAAGTCTCTCCAAGCCTCTCTGAAATCATCCTGCTGTTCATTTCTTACAGAACCATAATATTCCATAACATTCATATACCATAATTTATTCAGTCATCTCCAACTGATGGGCATCCATTCAGTTTCCAGTTTCTAGCCACTACAAAAAGGGCTGCCACAAACATTCTTGCACATGTGAGGGGTAGATGATTTTAAAGACACATGCAAAGGCTTGTATGAACTGATACAGATTGAAGCAGGAAGAACTAAAACAATTATATGTTTATGTGAAGATGAATGTATATGCTTTAAAAATTAATATGATCTTTAAATATATGCTTATTTTCTATTTCTCATAATTTTCTGAGTATTATGTATCTAACAAACAATTCTTATTATCCCACAATTTGGAATTTTCATGGTTCAAAATGGCAGGCAATCTTGATTCAAATCTCATCTCCGACATTTATTATATGTATGACCTCAGACAAGTTATTTGCTCTTGATTAGCTTCTGTCTCATCTGTAAGATGAGGGAGTGGATTAAATGGCTTCAAAGATCTCTTCTAGGTCAAATTCTATGATCCATTTAATTTCTATCCATACTACCAGACCATCACTTCCTCCCACTGAGTTTTAAGCATCCTGAACCACCACTAATAATCCTGTAAGAATCCAATCTGTAAATCAATCAATTAATTGAATCAACAGATATTTATTAGAAACTTCTTTTGTATTAGGCCCTGTGCTAAGCACTGGGGAAAGCAAGAAAAAGTAACAAAAACAGTCCCTGTTCTCAAGGATTTTACCTTTGAAGGGGAAGATGACATATACAATTCAGAGCACAAAACTTTTTTAAAAAGTAGATGAAAGGTAATCTTAGAGGCAATAATACTAGTCACTTAATGAAGAGGTTCTTTGTATATTTTTTGTATAATAAGAGTTCTTAGTATAAGAACTAATTTCTTAAATAGAAAGCATGTGCATAAGTGCATATTAGTAATAGTTCCAAAAGAATATCACTCTTGGAGTAGTTGTGAGCCATCTCAAACAGTGGTTTCACTTTGAATTATTCACATTCACATGTATGATTTAAAGTTCTCCTTTAGATCAAATCTTTTTCTTTCAGTTCAATAGCACATCAAGGGTACATCATGTGTTAGGTTATCCCAAAATTTAGAGGCAACCTTTTATGGTGAAGGGAGAGCCAGCCTTAGTATCCTACTTTGGAAGCAGCAAGATGTCCACAGTGGTTAAAACACTGGGCGTGAAGACAAGAAGACCTGAGTTTAAATCTGGAATTGGATACTCCTTGGTTACATGACCCTGACTAATTCATTTAACCTCTATTTGTTTCAAATTCCTCACCTGTAAAATGAGGATAATAAGATCACTTGCCTTCCAGGATTATTGTGAGGATCAAATGAGATAATATTTATAGAGCATTAGCAGAGTACTTGGAGCATAGTAGGTGTTTAATAAATTTTTGTTTCTCCCTTTTGGTGCCTATTAGCTTTTTGAATTTCATTTTTGTCATTTTATTATTTTAAATTGTGCCCAACTCCTTGAGAACTCATCTGGGATTTTCTTTGCAAAGCTACTGGAGTGTTTTGACATTTCCTTTTCCAGTTCATTTGACTGATAAGGAAACTGAGGCAAACAGGGTTAAGTGACTTGCCTGGGGTCACACAATTAGTAAGCATTTTAGGCTGGATTTGAACTAAACTCTTCCTAATTCCATGGTTGGAGCTCTATCCATTGGGTAACTAGATTTCTCCTTTGACTTTCAACCATTCACTCAAGTTTCCAGTGTTCCAATTAATTCTAAGATTTTATTTGGGAGAATAGCTGTCAATCTATAAGAGTAGAGAAGATGGGACAGAGATAGGGTTTTTTTCCCTGGGAATTTCTTAGGTCAATAAAAAATTGGGATCAACAAGATAATAAATAAATCTAGAATTAATTGTGTATAGGAAAGGAAGATGAGGAAGGCATATTTGATAAATTTGTTTGACTGCTAACATCTAAACACAACAGGAATGAGAATAATTTTTCTGCTGTTAAACATTCTCAAGACATATTTCAGAATTGTGACATCCCTCTCTGCTGTTCCTTGATCTCACTGAAAACATGCTGAATGACAGTTTGGTAATAACCAGGTTATTATTGCATGTTTCCTCTCCAGGCTTTTTCTAGGGGGTTTTAAAAAATCAAAGTACGTTATTATTTTTATTTAAATATTGCAAGGTGAATACTTGAACATATAATTATTATTGTCACTGAATATTATCACATTGGGGAGGAATACTAAATTCAATTCAACAAGCATTTATTCAGGCACTGTGCTAACCACTGGGGATACAATGACATAAACAAAACAGTTCCAGCCCTCAGGAAACTTATTTTATACTGAAGCACAAGAACCAAGAGAAGGTGAGCCATGTCTTCCTTTCTCACCATCCTACTCTCCAGACTTTTCTTCAATTTTCTGTTCCTTTTCAGCTTCCCTCTTGTTCTAATAATAGTAATATAATATAATATAATGTAAAATAGTATAATAATAATCATTAAAAGTGCTGTCACTTTATTAGAATGTAAGCTTCTTGAGTGTAGGAATTGCCTATTTTTCTCCTTAAAGTTGCCAAGACAATACCAAATGGGGTCATGAAGAGTTGGACATGACTAAAAAATGATTGAACTGAATTGCTTGACTGATTGGCACCCATATGAGAAACAAATGGAAGTTTGAAAATTGTCCCATTGTTTTCTGAGGAGATCTGGTATGTTTTTCCCACCTCCTCCAGCATCTTAAGGAATTGAATTTAGAGTAGGAGAATGAGATTTTGTCTTCCTCTTCTCTTAGCTATCATAATTGAATATTCCCATTTCCACCACCATTCAACTGCCTCCTTTTCATTTTGCATAAGTCCTTTCTTTGCCTCATTTTCCCTCTTACTCAACATGATGTTTTTCTTCCTAGTCATTTCTGCTGAATTTACTGTTAGTTTCTCTAGCTTGGAAATTCCATTTTTTTCTTGAAAGAGAATAAGTTATGTTAATCTATGTGATGCTAAGGCCAGCTTTTCTATCCACTACAACAAACTACTTCTATACTTATAGCAATTTGTGAAGCATATCTCTGATTATAACATTTCCTAATTAAAAATCAGTGGGTTGCCATATTCAACTGAATGAAGTCCAACTCCTAAAAGTGTCATTCAAAGCTCTTCACAATCTTGTTCTAACCTATTTTTGGTTTGATTTTTTTCTTTTTGTGCTCCACAGTGAAGGAGAGGCAGAAAGGACAGAGATGAAGGAGGAAAAAAGAAAATAAAGATTAAGAGGAGGAGGAGGAAACAAAAAGAAGGAAAAATAAGGAGGAGGAGGAGGAGGAAAAGAGGAAGGAGAAGAAAGCATTTATAGTTTTAAGGTTTGTAGAATGCTTTATATTTGTTATGTCAATTGGCTGCGTTATTTGTAGATAAATACATTTGCTGGTTATTTCTTCAAAACAGCTCACACTTTCCCTCATTTGTGCCTTACTCACAATATTGTCTATATCTGTAAGATTTCTTTTCCTCATGTCTGTGCCAGTTGAAATTCCATTCCTTCAAAGCTCAAGTTCATTTTTTCCTTGTAGATACTCCCAGATAAAAGTTATCTTTCTCCTGTGATCTTTCTTAGCATTTTGTATTTAATCTTAGGCATTTTTATTTATTGCTTTATGTTAAATCTCTTTTTCATTGTTAAATTCTCTTCTTAATATTAATTGAGGAAATAGAGACATAAGTATACTTGGATTTCATAAGATACTTGAGTTTCTCACTATATGGACAATATAGAGACATATGGATGATTTGCTAAAAATTGGTGAGTTGATGCTTGCCTGAATCCAAGAAGTCTCTAGTAGAGTGTTATGGGGCTCTTTCTTTGGTTCTGTTTTGTTTAGTATTATCAAATATATGAATGGGTAGATGTCAATTTGATCCAACTGGAAGCTGACACAAAACTGTATGGGACAGTTACTATGTTGGGTGACAGAATCAGGATAAAAAATATCCTGACAGGCAGAAATGAAGGGCTGAATCTAATAAAATGAAATGCAAATATAAGAAATATCAAGTCCTGTGCTCAGATTAAAAAAAACCCCTACATACTTGTAGACTAAGGGATAGATCAGCTAGATGGCACAGTGCTAGACCCAAAGTCAGGAAGACCTGAATTTAAATCCGATCTGTGAAACTTAGTCTTCATCTGTAAACTGAGATGGAAATGGAAAAATATTCTGATATTTTTGCCAAGAAAACCCCCAAAGGGGTCACAACGAATCAGACTGAACATGGCTAAACAAAAGAATAAGGTATTTATTTATCATGTAATTTATGTGAAAATTTTTGAGGATTTTTGTGGCTCAAAAAGTCAACATGAGCTAACATTGTAATATGCAAGTCAAAGAAGCAAATACAATTTTAATTGGAAGGATATTTAGAAGTATCTTGTCCAAAATAAGAGAAGTAGAGAGCTGAGAATGGAAACCGCTCTCTCGGTTTTTGCCTCTACGGCCACCAGCTAGAGTCTTCCCCCAGCTCAGCGAGCCTTCAGAGCGGTCCTCCTGCACCCTGCCCTCGACTTTGACAACTTGTTTGCGCGCATCGTTCGGAGCCCAGCTTCAAACATGGCCACCTCAGCCAGTTCTCACTTGAACAAAAATATCAAGCAGATTTACATGAACCTGCCTCAAGGAAACAAAGTCCTGGCCATGTACATTTGGATCGATGGCACTGGTGAGGGACTGCGCTGTAAAACTCGGACCCTATTCATGATCTAGATATAAAGAGGAACTTTGTAAGCAAGTTAGAGGAATATAATATAGTTTATCTCTCAGACCTGTGGAGATGGAATAAATTTATGTCCAAAGAAGACCTGGAACTCCTAATTGAACACCAGATGGATAATTTTGATTATATTAAGTTAAAAAGTTTCTGTACAAACAAAACAAATGCAGACAAGATTAGGAGGGAAGCATCAAATTGGGAAATCATCTTTACATTTAATGGTTCTGATAAAGGCCTCATTTCTAAAATATATAGAGAATTGTCTCATATATATAAGAATTCAAGCCACTCTTCAATAGATAAGTGGTCAAGGGATATGAACAGACAATTTTCAGATGATGAAATTAAAACCATCTCTAGTCATATGAAAAGTTGCTCCCAATCACTATTGATCAGAGAAATGCAAATTAAGACAACTCTGAGGTACCACTACACCCCTGTCAGATTGGCTAAAATGACAGGAAAAGATAACGATGAATGTTGGAGGGGATGTGGGAAAACTGGGACACTAATACATTGTTGGTGGAACTGTGAATGGATCCAACCATTCTGGAGAGCAATTTGGAGCTATGCTCAAAAAGTTGTCAAACTGTGCATACCCTTTGACCCAGCAGTGTTTCTACTGGGCCTATATCCCAAAGAGATCTTAGAGGAGGGAAAGGGACCCACCTGTGCAAGAATGTTTGTGGCAGCCCTTTTTGTAGTGGCTAGAAACTGGAAACTGAAGGGATGCCCATCAATTGGAGAGTGGCTGAATAAATGATGGTATATGAATGTTATGGAATATTATTGCTCTGTAAGAAGCGACCAGCAGGACGATTTCAGAGAGGCCTGGAGGGACTTGCATGAACTGATGCTGAGTGAAACGAGCAGAACCAGGAGATCATCATACACAGCAACAACAGTATTACATGATGATCAATTCTGATGGACATGGCTCTCTGCAACAAAGAATTGTCTCAAACCAGTTTCAATTGTTCACTGAAGAAAACCATATACACCCAGAGAAAGGGAAATGAAATATGGACCACAACATAACATTTTCATGATCTCTATTGACATTTGCTTGCATTGTGTTGCCTTTCTCTGATTCTTTTTTTTTCTTGTAGATAGTATTTTTCTTGCATAACTTCTCAAGCATTTCAACATTATTAACATGTAGTGGACTTCCTGCCATCTAGGGGAGGGGAGGGGACTGGGGGTAAAATTTGTAATGGAAAGCTTTGTAAAGATCAATGTTGGGGAACTACCCATATATATGTTATACAAATAAAAAGCTTTAATAAAAAAAAATTAAAAAAAAAAAACTCGGACCCTAGACAGTGAACCAAAGAGCATCGATGAACTACCTGAATGGAATTTTGATGGCTCCAGCACTTTTCAGTCCGAAGGCTCTAACAGTAACATGTACCTTATTCCTGCTGCTCTGTTCCAAGACCCCTTCCAAAAGGACCCCAACAAACTGGTTCTCTGTGAAGTTTTCAAGTATAACCACAAGCCTGCAGAGACCAATTTGAGGCATACCTGTAAACGGATAATGGATATGGTGACCAACCAGAAACTCTGGTTTGGTATGGAGCAAGAGTATACGCTCATGGGAACAGATGGACACCCTTTTGGTTGGCCTTCCAATGGATTCCCTGGACCCCAGGGTCCATATTACTGTGGCGTGGGAGCTGATAAAGCCTATGGAAAAGATATAGTGGAAGCTCATTACTGTGCTTGCCTATATGCTGGAGTCAAAACTGGGGGGACAAATGCTGAAGTAATGTCAGCTCAGTGGGAGTTCCAGATAGGACCGTGTGAAGGGATTGAAATGGGAGATCACCTCTGGATTTCCCGCTTCATCCTCCATCGAGTGTGTGAAGATTTTGGAATGATCATAACATTCAATCCCAAGCCCATCCCTGGAAACTGGAATGGAGCTGGTTGCCATACTAACTTCAGTACCAAGGCCATGAGAGAAGAGAATGATCTAAAGTTTTTTGAAGAAGCCATCGAGAGATTAAGTAAATGACACAAGTATCACATCTGAGCCTATGAGCCCAACGGGGGTCTGGACAATGCCCGTTGCCTGACAGGTTTCAATGAGACATCCAACATCAACGAGTTCTCTGCTGGTGTGGCCAACCGCGGCGCCAGCGTCCGAATTCCCAGGATGGTTGGGCAGGACAAGAAGGGCTACTTTGAAGATCGCTGCCCCTCTGCCAACTGGGACCCTTATGCAGTGACAGAGGCGCTTATCCGTACCTGTCTCCTCAATGAGACAGGAGAAGAACCCTTTCAGTATAAAAATTAAGTGGACTAGACCTACAGATACCTTCTGTATCCCTCACCCCATAACGCTTTTCTCATGTCCTCTTCCACCTCACCTCTCCCCTCTTCCAAGTTTTCCTACTAGATGTAACTCAGGGCACAAAATACCATGTTTTTTGTGCCCACAAAAAAAAATAAGAGAAGAAATAATCCCACTGTCTGTACTTTGATTACAGTGTCTTGTTTAGAGTGACAGGTGACTCCAAAGGCCATCTAGTCAAACTTTCTTATTTGTAAAATGAGGACACTGAGTTCTAAGGATTTAAACAATTCATCCAAATTCTTCCCAGCAGTAAATATCAGAGATTGAATTTAATTCAAGGTTTCTTCCTTTGTATGATTTAGAACGCATATGGAGAATTATGTCCTATTATGGACACAATATATTTAAGAATGTTATTGATTAGCTAAAGCAGATCTAGATCAGAGTAAATAAAGAGAGAAGAATTTAAGTCATGACACATGAGGAACAGCTGAGAGAACTGGAAATGATCACATTTAGCCTTGAGAAGAGATTTAGAGGGTATTCAACTATTTGTAAGGTTCTCACATGAGAAAGGATTCTTTTTGTTGGTCTTAGAGGGACAATGAATAAAAGAAAAAGGGAAGACGATTTTAGTTCAACATTGTGAAAAAACTTCCCAAGATTAGATTTGTTTGAAAATAAAATGGGCTATCTTTGGAATTCAGGGATTAGTGGGACACTAGTCCTTTAAACTAGAGGTCATCCAGCAGAGACTAGATGAATCTTTGTGAGAGATACCACAGAGAGATACTTCAGGTAGTGCTGGTCTAGTTGACTTCTTGCATCTTTCCATCTCTAAGATTAGAATAATCTATATAATAGAGTTATCCAGCCATACATCACCCCCCATTCCCAACAACCCACTTTGCCTCCCATTTTACAAGCTAATGCAATCTTACTTGAGTGTCATCCAGAATTATAGAAATCAATATCAAAAAGCATACCAAGAAAATATTCACGAAAGAAATGATGGTGCATCCATATGGCATTATAGATAAGGATGCAGTTTAAATGTAAATCAAGAAAGCCATGTTAAAATGATCTTTCATTTTAGAGTTGAAAAATTATTCCCATTCCTATTTCCATAAGTAAGAGAAAAACATTTCCATTTTTATGTGAATATAGCTCAGGTTATATTCAGATTAGCTTTAAAAGCTCTAAAGAAATTTCTATAAAGAATTATTTAAATATAGCAATCACAAAAAATACACAAATGCCACATGGGATATCTATAATTTGCTGGGTCGTATTTTGTTGTCATAGTTATAGAGTCACAGATTCAAAGTTTGAAGTGACCTTAAAGGTCTAACCTATAATCAGATATATGAAAGTATTCTATGATATTTCCAAGTCACCAGCTAACCCTTGTTTGAATCTGCTTAGTAACAGAGAACTCACTACCTACCAAAGCAGATTCATTACTATCTGTTTTCCTCACTGTATTTTTTTTCCTCTGGGTCCAAAGAGAATAGATTCACTCTTTCACAAGAAAGTAATCCTTTAAGTAATTAGAAAGGAAAGTTCAGGTTAAAGATTCACATTTTAGTCAGTCAACAAGTTGTTAAGTGCCTACTCTGTAAAATGTCCTGTGCTAAGCTCTGGGGGTATAGAGAAAGAAAAAAAAAAACTCTCCAAGGAGCTTATGTTCTACCGAGAGGAGAGATGTCATGCAAACAACTACATACATATAAGACACATATAGTGTAAATAGGAAATCATTTCAGAGGGAAGGTACGTAAGTGCAGAGAGGGGTTCTGGGAGAAGCAATAATGATAGTGGTCCACAAGGATGATTAAAGAAGATGGGATTGGAGTTGAGTCTTGAAGGAATCCAGGAAGCCAGAAGGGAGAGCATTCCAAACATGAGAAAAACTCCAGTGAAAAGGTCTTGAGTTGGGAGATGGGGTGATGTGTACCAGAAGGCCTGTATTGCTAAACAGTATAAAGTTTCTTTTTTTTTTTTCTGCTGAGGCAATTGGGGTTAAGTGACTTGCCCAAGATCACACAGCTAGGCCTCTGTTAAGTGTCTAAAGCCAGATTTGAACTCAGTCTTCCTGACTTCAAGGCTGGTGCTCTATCCACTGCACCACCTAGCTGCCCCATAAAGTTTCTTTGTGTAACTTAGTCATGTGCTTCTCTAAACTGATGTAGGTTATCTGGAAGACAATAGGTCAAAAATTTCAAAGGAATTAATTAGGTGGGCTAGCTATAACAGACCTAAAACTATATTATAAAGCAACAGTCATCAAAACCATTTGGTACTGACTAAGATATATTATGTTTGTAGCAGCCTTTTTGTTTTGGCAAGAAATTGGCAACTGAATGGATGCCCATCAGTTGGAGAATGACTGAATAAATTATGGTATATGAATGTTATGGAATATTATTGTTTTATCAGAAACAATCAACAGGATGAGGTCTCAGAGAAATCTGGAGAAACTTACAAGAACTGATGCTAAGTGAAGTGAGTAGAACCAAGATCATTGTTCATGGCAAAAACAAACTATACAATGATCAATTCTGATGGATGTGGCTTTTTTTCAATAGTGAGTTGATTCAGGCCAGTTCCTATGATCTTGTGATGAAGAGAGCCATCTGTACCTAGAAAGAGACTGTGGGGACTAAGTGTGAATCACAACATAGCATTTTCACTCTTTTTTGTTGTTGTTTGCTTGTGTTTTGTTTGTTTTCTTTCTCATTTTTCCCTTTTTGATCTGATTTTTCTTGTGCAGCATGATAATTGTAGAAATATATATAGAAGAATTGCACATGTTTAACATATATTGGATTACTTGTCATCTAAGGGAGGAGGTGAGGGGAAGGGAGGAAATAATTTGGAACATAAGGTTTTGCAAGGATGAATGTTGAAAATAAAAAGCTTTAATAAAAAAACTTACAAAAAATAAATTAATCAAGATTGATTAGTCCTTCAACAATACATAGTTCTTCACTAAGTTCATACTCAAAGTGTTTATGGTTTGGCAGGATACCTGCTTTAGCTTGTGTTAATAGAATCATGGGTGGGAACATTGATTGAAAACTGGTTAAAAACCATGGAGATCATCTACTGAAGTCCAGTCTCTTTAATTTACAGATGAGGAAACTGAGGCCAAAGAGTTTAACTTGTCCCAGATCATAGAGATAGCAAGTGACAGAAGAAGAAACACTTTAGTTCCAAATCCAGTGCTCTCTCCATTATATTGAATGTTCTTACAGCAAAGCCCGGGATCGATCAGTTAGTCAACTAACAAGAATTTATTTAGTGCCCACTAAGATCCAGGCACTGGGCTGGGTACTCTGGATATAAATACAATAAATGAAATAATCCTCACTTCCAACAAACTTTCATTCAACTCTGTGCTGTCATGCAACATTGGAATAGAATTTTAATGGGTTCTGAATCCTATTCATCTTTTTATAGAGATCAGGATGACCTTCGTTGTTTTGACTGCTATGTCAAACCATTGACTAAGACCTTGCCATCTATAAAAACTCAAATCCCCAGGTCTTTTCTCTTTATTCCTGTCTTCCATTCCATATCACTATTATCTAAACTTAATCATCTATGCCTTTTTAAGTGTTGTAACATAGTTACTGTGTTTGGGGTGGTAGGGAGACTCAATAACAATACCATCTGCCAAGTGTGATAAAGACTAATAGCAAGGAAAGTGTTTAAGAAGGAAGTTTAGCAATAAAAAAGTTAAACACATTGCCTCATAAATCAAATTCCTCTGAAAGAATATTCTCCACCCATTATATTTGAAAAGAAATTTCCCAAAATTCTAAAAGAAAGAAAAAGCTCAATTACCTACCACATCATGTAGACAGGAAATAGAATTTATTCAAAGAAGTTGGTAGATTATAACCAACCAACCAGTCAACCAGTCAACAAACATTTGCTGAGTGCTTATTCTTGTAGGTCATTTAATTTAAGGACCTCCTGGATTACTTCCTTGCTGTGGTAGAGGGGCTTGGGTAGCTCAATGAAACTATGAGCTATGAGGTGCAGGATTACCCAAGACAGACCAATTGTAGTGGAGAATTCTGACAAAAAGTAATCCATTGGAGAAGGAAATGGCAAAGTACTCCAATATCTTTGCCAACAAAACCTCATGGGTAGCATTAAAACTTGGACAGACTTTGAAAAAAAGCAGAAGACAAAAGGATCTGATGTGCTATTGTCCTTAGGGTCATAAAAAGTTGGATATGATTGAACAACTGAAAAAGAAAAAGCAGACACTGTGCTAAGTACAGGGAAATACAAAAAGAAGCAAAGAACAATCCCTACCCTCAAGTAGCTCAGAGTCTAACCAAATTGAATCCAATTTTAGTACTTAATTTTTTTATTCAAAAACCAATCTGTCACTTCAGTTACTTTGAAAGATTTCTCTTTTAGTTACTGTAACTCCCCTCTGTGGAGCTATTGTTTCTTTATCTTGGTGTAATTGAAAGGACACAGATTTGGAGTCAGGGGACCTGGGTTCAAATCTCAGATCAATCACTTGCTACTTCTGTGAATTTGAGCAAATTACTTTATTGCTCTGGATCTCAGTTTTCTGATCTGGAAATTGCAGGGGAAGAATAAGGGTGGGGAGAATAAGATGATCTCCAAAGTACTTTTCTACTCTAAATTTGTAGTGGAAAGAAGCAGAGCGAGAGGATCTGGGTTCAAATTCTAGCTTTATCAGGTATCCTTAATTTCTCTGGATCTCAGTTTCTTCTGTAAAATGAATTTTGAATTACATAATTTTGAATTACATAATTTCTAAAGTCCCTTCTAACTCTGAATTCTATGATATCATATGATGAATTCGCTGACCTTTTGATTTTTGCAATTTAGTCTAGCTCCTTTTTTTTCCATTTTTAATATGGGTAGAAGTCCTAGAGAGGCCTAATTTAGTCTTGATGACAGAAAAAGTTTCCAAATTCTAAAACGGAATGGACTGTCTTTGAGATTCTGTGTTTCCTTTCACTGGAGGTCTTCCAGCAAACACTAGACATATCATTTGTTTAGTTATTGGATATAATAGAGGACTTTATCTCAGTTTCTGTGTTCCAAGTTGTTTTTCTCCCCAGTTTACCCATCCTCAAATAGTTATTAATTGATAGCAAGTTGTAGATCCATTGGAGAGGTATGGGAAACAACCAAGTGATAATGGTGTCTTTTGTTAAATCTGAATAGATTGATGAAACATTTTTAATGATCTTGAGGATGTTTTAAATATACTTTTCAACTCGATTACTGAATGGTAAGCTTGAAAATGAACATGGCCAGGTTGTAAGAGACCCTTCAAAACAAATGTGTATTTTGTCTTTTGATTTTTTTTTCTCTGTATTCAAGAGATCTTGGACAAGAATCCCAAAGGATAGATGAGCATGGATATGTAGCAATCTCTATCAGTGGAGTAAATAACTACATTTATGAAATTAGAACCACACTAGAGCCCTGGAATATTAGATTTGAAAATATTCATGATTTGGTAGAGCTCAAAAAGAATTTTTCATGGAGTTGACTTAAAAATATATGATAAAAATTTTAAACTAACCAATGATCACTTAAAGTTTCTCTGCTTTTTTTAAGCACCTGAAGGAAACCAAATGCACCATTAAACAGATTAATTTACAGTGTTAACACCATAATGGTTTGTTGAGTATTAAACAAAAGCTCATAATATGAAAATAATAATTACATGAATAATAATGGATCTTATTTACATATTCATTTATTCATTTGTAGTGAGATGGTGAATAGGATTGCTCAGCCACTCTTATTTACTCTCCCCAACATACTACTGTCTCATTGCCTATATAGATTTCTTGATATAAATATTCTCTCTGCTCTGGGGAGTTATAGCAAAAGAGATGAAAATTCTCTTTTTAAATCTCTGAACCCTGAGCAGAGACACCACTTTGGGTAAACATCTCAGTTTTAAATCTTTCTTCCTGGGATATTTGTCTTAACTACCTCCTCTCAACTACATTCTCAGTTAAGTACTACCAGATTAGCAAATTTTCATGATTAACACCATTTTAAAAGACAAAATAAATATTTAAAATGGAAGTAAACTAACTTTTGAGGAAGAAACTTTCCTTAAGCACAGAGAAAAAGACTTCAGACTCCCATGAAGGAACCTAAGTAGGGAAAGAAACAAAGAATTGTTTTTTGTGTCTATACTCTGAATGTGTTTGTGTTTGGAGAGGGAAGAGGAGGAAGATGACTATCTTTCACTACTATCTTTCAATATTATAGCATCTATCCTAACATTTCTTGTGCTCATTTAGTTCATACTACCTTGTTTCCAGAATCTTAACATTTGCTTTTGTGGTCTAAAAGATAATTTCATCTTTCATAAAATGGAGGTATCAGAATGGGAAATCCAATTATGTATCTGATTCTCACTAATGGGAGAATTTCTAGGGTGAAAATAATGAGGATTTTGGGGGGATGGCGCTTTGAGTTACTGAGAAAAAAATACAATGGAATATATAGTCAGACATGCTACCTAGATTTGAGAAATAATTTCAACAGATTCAGAGAAAAGTTAAAGTAGGATCCCATGGACTAAAATGTTTTAGTGAAATCAGCCTGGGAAGGATGAAAGATGTTCAAGAGTGAAATGTAAAGATGCAAAAGAAAATGATTGCAATAAGGAGGAAAAATGGAATCTGTCTGAAGAGACTGATGTGGATGCACAGGAAATTGACCAACCAGCTTGGGTTTTTCAAAAAAGAAAGAGAGAAGGGGCAGCTAGGTGGCGCAGTGGTTAGAGCACCAGCCCTGAAGTCAGGAAGACCTGAGTTCAAATCTGGTCTCAGACACTTAACATTCCCTAGCTGTGTGACTCTGGGCAAGTCACTTAACCCCAATTGCCTCAGCAAAAAGCAAAAAAGAAAGAGAGAAGATGGAAGTCAAGCTAAGTAATAGAAGATGGTTATAAGAGTGTGCCATGGTCCTATACAATAATGTCAGGAATACTAAAGCTTAGAATGAACTGAAGCTGGTGAGTGAAGCTAAGAACAACAGGAAGGACTTTTTAAAGTTACACTGGTAAAAAAAAGAAGGATCAAAGAAGGATTAGGACTTTTGTTCGGAGCTGGTAGGATAATGACTGGTAATAGATAGGAGAACTGCTCAGATATTTTGTTTTTGTTTTCTCTGCAAAGATGAATGACCTTTACACTGGAAATGGCAAGACAAAAATGACTAATGGGGAGTTAATATCCAAGATAAGTAAGGAGATAGCAGGAGATCATTCAGCTTCCCTTAGTGAATTCAAGTCACCTGGCTTTGATGATGATATGTCCTCACATCCTGAAATAACTGACAAATGTGACTGCTGGGCTAACATCAGTCATTTTTAAAAGTTTATGGAAAACAGATTGGGGATGTTATCCCAACTTTCAAGAAAGGGAAGAGAAGAGAATTTGCAAAGTGTAACTTGACTGCTATTACTGAGAAAACTCTAAAGATAATTATTAAGATGCTGGTTGGAAAACATCTAGAAAAAGAAGTGGTGATTTCAAAGAACATGATTTCATCAAGAACAAGTTGTTTTAGACTAATCTCACTTGCTTTTTTGAAATTATTAAATTAGTAAATGAGGGGAAATGCTGTGGATATAATTTAACCTAGATTTTTAGCAAAGCATTGTGGGGAATATAAAAGATATGGATTAGGTAATAATATATTCAGATGGATTCAGAGTTGGTTGGATCTTTCTGTTCAAAAACTGGTTGATGGTTCAGTGTTAATATGTCAGGAGGTCTCCCATGAAATCCCCCAGGGATGTGTGATTGGCTTTGTTCTACTTAATCTTTTCATCAGTTAACTTGGATACAGGCATAGAGGGCATGCTTATGAAATTTTTGGATGACACAAAGCTAGAAGGGATAGCAAACGCACAAGAGTTGGGATTTCAAAGTATCTTGACAGTCTTGAAGATTGGGCTGAATCTAATAAGGTGAAATTCAATAGGGATACATGTCAAGTCTTACCGTAGAGTACACACTTTATCCCCTGAATTTAAGATGGGAGAGGCCTGTATAGACAGCAGTTGTTCTGAAAGGGATCAGATTTTAGTGCTCTGAAAGCTTAATGTGAGTCCACAGTGGGATGTGGCAGTAAAAAGAAGCTAATGTAATCTTAGGCTGCATTAGGCTGGGCATCGCTTCCAAGAATAGGGAGGTGATAATCCTACCATACTCTGCCCTTGTTAGATCTGATCTCCATGGAGTATTGAGTTTAATTCTGGGCATGACATTTTAAGAAAGAAATAAGGAACATCTAAAAGAAGGCAAGGATGCTGAAAAGTCTTGAGACCATTTATATGAATATGCAATGAAGCCCCTAAGTGTCTTTGGTCTGGAGAAAACAAGACTTAGGGGATGGGGTTCAGGTACTTGAAGGGTTGTCTTTTGCAAGAGAGATTAGATTTGTTCTTTTTGGTGTCTGGCACAATGGGTGGAAGCTTCAGAGAGGCAAATTTAGGTTCAAAATCAGGAAAATTCTCCCAATAATTTGAACTGTCTAAAAGTGGAATGGTCTATCTTGAGATGTGATGGGGTTCCCTTCCTTGGATGTTTACAAGCAGAAGCTAGACAGTAACTTGCCCAGGAGATTCCTTAATGGAAGGATTGGACTAGATGGTCATCAAGATCCTTTTTAACTCTTAAATTTCATGATTCTTTGGTGGCATCCACCACACTTGGCAGTTGTCTAAATCTGCATGTCTTCTTAAAGTTTCTTTCTCCAACTTGATGAGACTTTTACAAATCTTACTGAATGCTGGGCTCTTCCTTAAATCAGTCTCCTTCCTGGACTGGATTCCCAGAACTGATGAGACGAGTTTTTTGGAGGGTCTCTCTCAATTTAATGAAGGAGAAACTGTTTTATTCTTCATAAAACAATAAGAGAATATTACCATATTTTTCACTTAGTTAACATCTTAATAACTTATTATCTTTATTATTTGCCCATATTTTCTATGATTATATCAAAAGAGGAGGGCACTAAATCTTTTCTCTTACTCATGCCTTCATTTAATAAACATTTATTAATTGCCTACTTTGTGTTTGGCTTGAGATTTAAAGATGAAAAAAAAACTGTCCCTGAATTCGAGAATTTATATTTAACTGGAATAAAGCAATGTCCATAGTTAAGTAAGTTAATTTTGGAAGGGGAGGTACTAGCAACTGCTTGGGGATCAGGAGAGCCCTCATGTAGGAAGTGACCTTTGAACTAAATCTTGAAGAAAGCCAGGGATTCAGTGACTAACTACTGCATTCTGGGTACTGGAGAATAAGGTATTGTCAGGGTCACAGCTATTCTTTACTTTGTAATGTCGAATTATCATTACCCAAACCCCTTGGTGCCAGAACCTCAGGCAGCTCACAATACATCCCAGTGCTCAAGATATTGGTCACACACAGTCCAAGTGAATACAAACAGACACATCATAAAAGCCACCTAACAAAACCATTGTCCCAGGATCTCGCTGTTTTACCACCAAAATATTTCATGTTTCTTTCTTTTCCTTTTTCCTTCCAATAACACAGTTCTATCACTGGAGTATAATAGACTAGTCTTAATAGCAATCTAGTGCCTCATGTTATTTCTGCTTTTATAAGGGCCATTTTAGAGTGAGAAAGGAAAAAAAGACACCTTCCTTATGTCTACTAGTAGCAGCTGCTGCTTTGTTGTCCCATAGGGTAACTGCTCTGTTACCCTTATTTTAGTAACTCCACTTTTAACAGGATCATGTTGAACTAAAATAATCATATTTTCTGTTACTAGTCATGCAGACTTGACTTAAGAATCCCCCAAAATGGTTACAAGAGTCATCTTACATATATTGGCATTTTAAATGATAATAGTTCCATACCACATCAGACTAAACCAGATGTTCAATTAAATAAAAAGAGCAGATGTCAGCTCCCCAAGAACCACTGTAAGCAATTAAATGGTAAACTAATTTAGTACTTCATACTTTAAGGATATGTGGTTTCATCCATCTGGGTATTTCCTCCAATGATATAGACCTCTCTATGCCTCAGTAGCTCTTCACAAATTACCATCATCCAAAGAAAGCCAACTAATGGTGTAAAATAGGTTAAGACACTATACATAAAAAGCTTGATTACTCTATAAAAAAAAGGCTCAAACAGAAAACAATTTAATCATCTTAGACTAGTGGCTCTATTATAAGTAGGAGAAATTGTAAAATAGGTGAAATTAATCTTGTATGCTCCTAGCTTATTGCCACATTCAATCCAGATGGACTTTGCCAGACTTGTCATAAATATTGTTCCCTAAAGTTCCTGATAGATTGATAACCACACTTAAACCAGGATATTACTAGATGGTAATAACAATGTGTTGCCATACAATATAATATTTGTTTTCTAAAAATCCTTCAAACCTAAATAAAATGAATGAATAATATAGGTGTATATATTGATCAGTAGTAGAAAAGAGAAATTTGAAGTACATAGTCTTAACATCTTAGGTTCATAGGATTTAGAGCTGAAAAAGACTTTAGATATGATTTAGTTTAGAATTCTAATTTTACAGATGAGGAAAACAAGGCCCTGAGGAATAAGAGACCTATATTTCAGTGTTTATCTGGACCCAGTGTTTATCTGGGTCCAGAAATGTTCATCTTTTTAATATACTGGGTTGACATGGCTTCCATATCTAGCTATTCTGTCTAAATGAGAACATACATCTGTATACTTCTCCACTAACCAACTTGTCTCTCCAGTGATGTCATTTCTTGAACTTTCAACCCCATTTTTGCCATCTTCCCCCATTAGAAAGTAAGATTGTTGAAGGCAGAAAATGTCTGGCTCAGTTGCATTTGAATCCCCAGCACTTGGCTTGGGAATACAGTGCTTGGCACATAGTAATAAATGTGGCCTTTCTTCCCATTCCCCACTTATCTGTCTCCATGCATCCATATACCCACTTAACCACCTATCCATCCATCCATCTATTTAACCTCTCACTAGTTTCTCAATCCTTTTTTTCCTTTTTCTTTTATTTCTTATTTGGTTTGGTCTCTCTCTCTCTCTCTCTCTCTCTCTCTCTCTCTCTCTCTCTCTCTCTCTCTCTCTCTCTCTACATATATATATGTGTGTGTGTGTGTGTGTATACCTCATTTTCATTTATTTGACTTATACTTGGTTTTCATTTGTTCTATTTAATCTATTTTAATCTCCCTATTTCCCTTTTATTCTACCTGATTTTACTGAAATCTTTCTAGGCACAAGCATTTGGAAAGGGCTTTTAGGTGTGAAGGATAATATGTGAATGGTTGAAGGGCTCTACGTTTATCCTTGTGTCAGGAGAATATGAGAAAGACTCCTTAACATATTGGATGAACCCCCTATGACAAACTAATGAAAGTCTGTGGATAAAAATTCCATAGGATGCACAGGCATGGATGGGCCATGGATTATAATTAGAATGAGTTGATAAAAGAGTCAAGAAAATATAGGAGAGGATTTTTTTCAAGAGGAGTTGGTCTTAGAAAAGAAAGAGAAGGACCTTCTCTTCCTCTGAGTCTGAAGCAAAAGAGGTTTGAACAGAGAATGTTGAAAAAAGAAATTTGAATTAGGGTGTAAAATTAGCAATAAGAGGGAAATCAGGATGTATGGCTTCTATTTTATCAACTGAGCATGATGCCCACCCTTCTGTTGAGAGGAAGCATGGATGAGAAGGTGTAAACAGCTTAAGAATAGAAGAGAAGATTTGGATTGAATGCTGTGGAAACTGTGATGGAATCAGTTAAGGCAGATAGAAAGACTACTGTGCAACAGTGAGGGCCCAGTTGAGATGAGATAACATAATTTTTAGCAGACATAGTCAGCACAATTGCTTGACTTCCCCAGTAATACTGAGAAGTGTGGGAATGAGTGAAGAAGTCAGAGGGTTGGTTTAACCCACAATTGAGGTTTGGGAGTCAAAATATGCTATTAAGTAATTCTGAGCAGAAAGAAATTGTGTCACAGAAAATACTGTCCAGAAACCTTGAAAATGACAAAAAAATAAGATTCACCTTTTCTGTGGAAAGTATGTTAATATAGCAGGCAAAGAAACCAATTTGTTGAATTTGGAAAGATCTAGCACCTTTTCTTATCTCTTTTTGGAGGCTGATTGTCGGACCAAAAGGTTACAGTTTCATGCCACAATCATGAAATTGCTGACTTAATCTATCCATAGTAGGTTCAGGAGAAATAAAATATATATTTTTTCATCTCCTACAGCATAATGAACTATGTACTGTCTAAGCTAGTGTTGCATACAACTCAAGACAAGTAGCAATTTCCATGAAGTGACAGATAAGCAGTTTTGGGGAAAGCTGCAGCCAAGGATGATTCATTTGAAATCAACCTTGACAGTTTTCCTGCTGATATAGCTGGCAGAAAGGAGTACTAGTACAAAGGTTAAATTCTCTGCTTCTTAGAAGCTGGGGATCGTCTAGGTTTGCACACTTGAGTGCTGCTGCTCCAACCAGAATAATCATAATATTCTAGGGAGCTTTACTTCTGGAAGGGAACTTAGAGATGATCTCATCTGACTTTTTCATTTTATAGATGGGGAAACTGAGAACCTTTTTAACCCAAACTTACCTAGCTAGAAGGTAGGAGAATTGTAATCTGAATCCAGATCTTCTGCTTCCATATGTTTCTTTTCATTATATCATTCTGCCCCTCAGGATAACTCATTTCCCATGGAAAAAGTAAATCATTATGGTTATAGATATAGATCTGGAAAGGACCTAAGAGAATAATCATTGCATTTTACAAATGTGAATCATGATACTTAAGGAGATTTAGTGAATTATTATCCAAAGAAAGAAAACTGGATTGAGATGGAGGCAGGTTCAGTGATTCTAAAGGTAACAAAGAATGCTCTTTCCATGTTCTGTGCTGTGTAATTTTCTGAGATGATGGTAGAAATCTTCTCTTGGCTGAACTTACTGTATTGATCTTCTGACAGTACAGTCCTCTCTCCATATTTTTGCACATGGTAGATCCTTGATAAAAACTGACAGATGGATGGACTGAAATAGAAATTACATTGATCGTTGAAATCCATAATAATCCTTCAAATATGAGCAACAGTTCAATCTTTTCTTCCCTCAAACTTTTTACCAGGGCTGCTAGCAAGTAGGAAATTGACTGACTTCAAGGTTATCTCATTCACTCTGCCTACCCCCATCCAGAAGAGGTCATTATTCTCCAAAAAGAAGGTGGAAGGAGACCAAAGGTGGGAGAAACAAGAGAAAAAAGGAATTTACCTATGCAAAAGTTGAATTACAGGTCCAAAGTTTGGTGGAGAATTTTCTAGACTCTACTTTGTGGTACTGTTTAAAATTTGTTTTTCAAATTTTTTGGAATAAATCTGGACTTCTTAATGTCTTTTCTAAACCTTTTAATTTGGCACATTTTTGGTGAGTTTTATAGAATTGTGAGATCTCTTTGAGTGAGTTTACTCATAACTGAATGGCTAAGTGATTTTTATTATTGTTCTCATAAATCAATGCTGTCTCTTTTCAGTCACTGGAATATGGTTCAAGCAAGTAATTTTAGCCAAAGAATAGTGAAGATATAATTTACTTACACATAGTGCCTAGCAGCTTTAAAAAGGAAAAGATATTAAATATAGTCACTCTTGCAGCAAGCATAATCATCATTATAATTCAGATTTGGGATCTCATAAAGGAGAACACTCCCTCAAATAAAGCAATTAGATGTGATTGATATGTATTGTATCTATCTGTGTATGTACATATTGTCTCTCCTGATAGTAGATAAATTCTTTGAAGTCAAGAACACTGGTTTTTTGCCTTTGAATCCATAGCACTTAGCATAGTTCCTGGTACTTAATAAATGCTTGTAAATAGATTAGTTCTTTTCCATCCTACCTGCCTATCCCATCTGACTTGTCCATGTTCTCCTTAATTTTTCCATGAGGGCTACCTCTTGTTCCGTTGACCAAAAAGATTATATAGATGCTAGCTATTGGTTTTGTATCCTATGGAGAATTAAAAAATAAAAGATTATGGACTTATGTCCAATATCTGCTTTATCAACAACCCACTATCGACTCCATACTGATACAGAGTATGTTTAGCTAGGGAAATGAATTCTGTCCATGAGAAACTGCTAATGATTTATTTTGTGTAATTTGATATCATTTGAAAAGCAAATCTGGGAGGAAGACATGAATTTTCACACAACAAAAGCCACCAATGATAATGACTTCATTGCTGTCTTTAGATTACTTTGGCAAAGTGTTGATCTGTGGTTTGCAACTGAAAGCTCATTCCCACTAGGCAATTTTGAAAGATCTGTCACTGGTCTGACCACAAAGCATAAGAAATGTGGTTTGCTGGAGATAAGCCCCCAAATCCACTGGATTGAGAGCTGTCATCTCTTTTTTAGACTTTTTGAAATAAGACGTTGTTGTACAGACAGCTAAATGGCCCGATGCTTTGGGAGAACCTGGCACAATTTTAGAAACTATACCAAAAATGCACAAAATTAAAAGCTTTTCAAAAGTAATTTTTAAACTAGCCTAGAATTATTTCAATAAATGCTAAAAAAGAAAAGCATTTGAGTCAGTAGACTATAGTATAGTATTGAAGTTCTCCCAAAGTTTCTACCAAGCCTCATCAGAATCACATAAGACTCAGTGACAGAAGTGTCCACACAGATGACTTTGTTCCACGAGTCACTGACTATTCACATCATTGAGACATGAGGAAACTCATATTTACATAAAATGTTTGTCAGTTTTGTGGAAAGTGCCTATATCAAGTTCAAACAAAAGGATTTCCACTTGATAGAAAAATTCTCATAGATCACAGATCTAGAGATTATAGCTATTTAAGAAGTATTCCAGATTTTCTTTACTTTATAGATGAGAAAATTTGGGCCCAAAGAGGTTAGGGAATTAATCAGTGTAATATAGGTATTAAGTAATTTATGGCAGGAAAAGAATATGAACTTGATTTTTTTTTAATTAAACCAAGCTTTATTTGTAATTCTCTTATTACAAATACTTCTGTGACAACTGCCTTGATCCATGGAATACTATGAAGCTTCTTCAGTGAAATCATCAATAATAAAATAGAGATAGGACTAACCACCCAGAGTTGAAAACAAAATCAATGAAAATGAAAAATATATTATCAGTCATACTATGATGTGCTAGATGACTGGTCTACTGAAAAAGTCCATTAAAATGTTTTTTACAGAGCAATGATTACTTGGGTCTTGAATTAAATAGGAAGAAGAGAGTGAGTTAGATCATATTTATAGGAAATAGCCTAGTATATTCCCTAATTCTTAACTGCTTGCCAACTTCTATCTTTCAATAGCAACATTCCCCAGTGATACGCTATGAATGCAGGATAAATTATTAATTTGTGATACAGAAAAGGTATCAATAAATATTTTAAAAAATTAATTATAATATTTTAGTGTTGGAAAGGACTTCAGACAGAGTTTAAGTTCCTTCCATCAAGTCCAAAGTTGCCTTTTTTCAACTTTTATCTTACGTTTCCACAACTTACTCCTAGGTTTGCCCTCTGGGGCTGAACTAAGCAAAAAAAGTTTCATTTATCCTTCTTCTACATGTCAGCTATATGCAACCTTGAAGACAGCTTGCATGTTGTATCTAAGTCTTCTCTTATCTAAAGATCTCCAGTTTCTTCAACTTTCATATGTCACAATATCAAGGCTATTCACTTTTTACTCCCCATCTTATTGATGACTTTCCTAAAATGTGTCTTAGATTCAGAGATAGAGAATCAGAGATGTACATGGATCAGTCTTCTATCAAGAATAAGAGTCAACAAATGAACAACCCAACTGTCCACAAGATATAAAGACATCAGAGGAAGTCTATAGTGCATTTGGTGGATTTTCATAGGTTTTCATGTAAAGACCTGGACAAGATCAACATGAAAGGGTATTGCAATGCACTCACTGTGATGAAAGAGTAGATCTGTCAATTGTCAAAAGTATTTAGGCTCTTGAGAGCACTTATGTATTACAATAGTCCTTAGTATAGATCAGCTAAATAGAGTATGATAGTATAGGCAGCTAAATAGAGCAGTGCATAGAATATTGCATCTGAAGTCAGGAAGACCTGAATTCAAATCTGGTCTCAAACTTAACTAGCTGTGTGACCTTAGGCAAGTCACTTAACTTGTTTGCCTCAGTTTCCTCAACTATAAAGTGGGGATAAGAATGGCATCTGCTTCACAAGGTTATTGTGAGGATCAAATGAGGTAATATTTAAAAACACTTAGCATAATGCTTGGCACATAGTAGGTGCTACATAACTGTTTATTCCCTTTTCTCCTTACAATGTTTTATATATTGTAGACATTTAAGTAATTAGTAATTACTAAGAATAATTAATGAATTCATGAAAAAATGAAATCTGATGCTGAATAATGCTAATAAAATAAGGGTCTATATTTTCCTTCTCCAATTCATTAAGGCCTAGTAATAAGTGAATCATACATGTGATATTTCACATAGAATCATACTTAGTCAATAATTGCTCAGCAATTGGCCTTACTAGTATATAATAAATCAGATGGAAAAAGCTGGATTTATTGAGTCCTCTCTATAAAACATGTCTATGATTGACTGAGCTGATTAGATGTTTGCCTAAACAACCAGAGCTAAAGGGCCCAGAAGAATTTCAAAGGAGGTTACAAGGAAGATTAGCAACTGATGTGGACTTACTTTCTTCCCTATCATGAAGAAGCCCATCTGGCTATCAAATATAACCAATTCCCAGACTATCCTATTTGTATAGAGTGATTATGAAGATGGAATTCTTTATCAATCTCTATTGTCTATCCCCCAACCTCTGTGCATCTTTAAACAATGAGTTATTTAAACTATGAGTTATTAATTAGCATATCTTTAAACCAGTCTGGGACTTGGTCTGCCAAGTGCAATCCATCTGGCTCCTTGATCCCTCCTTCTGAGTACCCACCTTTATTTCCCTAATTTCCCTCAGAAACTTTCAAGGTTGTATTTTTCCTGTAAAAGATCTACTGATGATGAAGAATCTTCATTAAATCCTTTTCAGGATTAAGTTCACTATGAAGTTACTCTCTTTCTCTCCTTCATGGTGCCTTCCCTTTAATAGTGCCTTTCTTCTTACTCTAGCTAACTTTGGTTAGTCTGCTAAACTCCTTTTATGGATCTAAACTGAATGATGAGTACCCCTGGAGAACTTGTCTTTTCCTTGTTAACTATATATTCTCCCAAACTCTTTCATATTTGCCATTCCTGATGCCTATTTTATCTCTTATTTTGTTTGTATCCTCTTCCCCTAAATAAGCCTTCCTTTTGGCAAAATGAATGGCCATTGTGAATTTGTCACTTGTTTATTTTGAGCTAGGAATTGCAACACCAACTTTATCACAACCACTCTGAATGGAAATTATAAAGGTTTATCGACTACCTATACAAAAAGATTTTATCAATCTCTTAAAAGAGTAATTATCTTTGGGTGTGGTTGATCTTCAAGCTAGGTTGATCCTGGAGAAGAAATAATTCAATTTAAACTACTCAGGGCCAAGAATTAATTAGTTAATTAATACTTTGAGAACAGCAATTAAATTTGTTTTGTTTGGTCCCTGAAGGCAGAACTAGCAGCAATCTGGAAAAGTTGTAAAGAGACTAATTTAGACTTGATAGCAGGAGAATTTTTCTCAACAATTATTACTATCCCAAATTGGAATTCAATTACCTCAGGAAGTATTGGGTTTTCCCTCAGTGAAAGTCTTCAAGCAAAGGCTGGATGGCTCTTCCATTGTAGAGGGTATTATTTCATAAAAGATTACATCAGATGACTTCAAGTGTCCCTTCCAATGCCAAGATTCTTTAACTATGAGGAATAAACTTATATAAAATAAAATTTAAAGATAAATTCAATTAGTTATTCTTCATTCAAAACTCTGAAACAAGAAGCCAATCCCCAATTTGAAATAACTGTAGTTTTAAAAGGTCAGAAAATTAAAAAAAAAAAAAAGTATTATCAAAAGCCTTGGCATCTTGGGGGCACCCTTTATAAATAATAATAGCTATGAACAAAATGGAGTGAGATTTCTGAAACACAGTTGTGAAAATAGAGTAAGGCTTCATGTATCCCAGAGTTGGAGTGGGCCTGAAGATAGTCCTTGAACATTGATTCAAGGACGTATCTAAGTCCCCTTCCTGCTATTATCCCATGACATCATTTTCTTCCTACCTCAATCAAATATAGGTAACTATGTACCTATTAGCCAAAATTCAATTTCCTGGTTAGTTTCTGAGTTGAGAATATAAGACCTTCAGCCAATAAGGGTCAGTGGTGGGAGGGATATTTGCATTAGGGATTATTTAAAGTGTCAAACCTGTCTCCCGAGAACATACATATGAAAAACTTTCGTTTTGCTCCTAGAGATATCTATTTTTTTATTAAATGGTGCTCACTCACAATTCTGAGCCAAACAGCTAGAAATTTTACCATACCCTAAGACTTAGAAAGTGCTTTACATATATTTTTTCATTTGAGTCTCAGAGTACAAGATTAACTGACATTTGTAGAGCATTTCTAAATGGGTAAATTGCTTCTCTACATCATCTCTTTGGATCCTCAGGACAACCTTATGAGGGAAGTATAATAACTATACCATTATCCTTCTCATTTTATATAACAGCAGATTGTGACTTGCCTAGCATCACACAGCCAGTAAATATATGGCGATGTTTATATGGCTTCATCTACAGAATGAATTTTCTGATAGTCATCAGGTCTATGGTCCAACTAAAGGCATTATCAATTAATTAGATTCGTAAGGTTTCACTCCAATCTCACTTCTCTGATATACTGTAAGGTTCAAGGAGGTTTTAAAAGCCTTCCCAAAGTCATTACATTTATAGGGCTTCTTTCCTGTACAAATTCTCTGATGCATGATAAAGCTCAAGGAAGTTTTGAAAATTTTCCCACATTGACACCCTTGATGAGTTTCTTATTCTGGTCTTCCAGACCCCAAGCATAGCACTCTATTCATTCCAGTGTAATGGTTCTCTCATTTCTATGAAGTAGATGCTACAGTTATTATTTTCACTGTTTTACAGATGAGGAAGCTAAAGTGGAGAGAGATTAATTAACTTGTGTGTACAGAGCTAGTTAGAGTTGTAAGTGGGATTTGAATCTAGGTCTTTCCCAACTCCAAATGGTCTCGTTGGTCAGGCAGTTAGTTCAGCTATAATAAAGTAGATATGTAGGGACAGATGTAGAGCTGGAAGATAATTTTGACATTGTTTGCCCTAATAATCCAGTTATAAAGTGATGAAGGCTGGTTCCATAGCACTGGCAGTAGTAGGGATGAGAAGGGAAGTATACAAAAGATGATAAGCTTAGAAATTCAATGGACATTGGCAACAAAATACATATGGGTGATGAGAAAAAGTGAAGAGTTGAGAATGACACAGATTAAGCTCCTGGGCATCTGGGAGGATAATGGTACCATTCATAATAATGAAGACATTGGAAAGAGAAGATGGTTTTGGGGAAAAGATAATGAGTTCAGTTTTGAACACACTGACTTTGCAATATCCATGTGACATCCATTTTGGCATATATGAATGGCTATTGTAGATGGGACACTAGAAGTAGAAAGAGAGTTTAGGCTTTCATTTGTGATGCCTGAGGTTTTGAGAACACTAGAAGTGGCATATAGTACTCTATGTTTATAGAGTGCCTATGCAACTTACTGTACTTTGGTCCAATTGTATTTTGGTCCAACTATAATTATTAAGAAATTTTTTCTTTAAATGACCTCAAATTTGCCCCTCTCAAATTTTTGCCCATTTTGACTTTGGCAAGCAGAATAAATCTAATCTTTCTTTTACATCAGTGGTTCTCAATGTATGATCCAGTGACCCAGGGCAGTCCTTGAGACCTTTCCAATGGGTCCATTGGGTCAAAACTATTTTCATAATAATGTCAAAACACTTTAGTTTCTAATTTGATAAATGCTCAACATTATAGCCCACATGAACAAAAACTTTTGGATGAAGGCTGATCTTCAGCAATTTTTAAAATTTTGAAGGGATCCTAAGACCAAAAAGTTTGGAAATGGCTGCTTTAAATAATGAGATATTAAAAACTTGAAAACAACTATTATGTGCCCTTCTAAGTCTTCTTTTCTCCAAGCTAAACATCCCTAGTTCTTTCAATCAGTCTTTATCTGGCAATTACTTTTCTCTGAATACTGTCCAGATTGTGTGTATCTTACCTCATGTGGTAGGACCAAAATTTAAAGAATGACTTTGGATATGGTCTGACCAGGGAAGAGTAAAAAAAAAGATACCATATTCTTACTTCTGGACATTTTGTTTTTCTTAATGCAGTCTAAACTAATGGAAGCATTACTGACTGATCTGCTACACTTTTGTTCATAATAAGCTTTGTAGTTCACTAAAATCCCCATGGCTTTTCCCAGAAGAACAGATGTCTAGCCACGCCTCCTGCATCTTGAACCTTTTTAGTAGATTTTTTTAAGCCCAAGCATTCGGCTTTTATTTATGCCTATTGACTAAAATCTAATTAAATATGACACAGTTTCATAATTTGTCAAGATCACAGACTTCCTACATTTGTCCAGTGTGTTATTCTTCCTTGTTTCACATTTTCTGCAAATTTGATAAGCATATCATATATGCCTTTATTCAAGTCACTGATCTGATAAAATATTAAATAGTTCAGAGCCAAGCTCAGATCCCGAGGGGGCATTCCATTGAAAACCTTCTACCAAGGTGACATTGAAATATTTCTCAGAATTTCAGAGTTGCAATAGATATCAGTAGCTATCTTGTTTGGAAAGATTTAAAAAGTGGTGGTCAGTGGCTATTCAGGCTTTAGTTTATATTCTCTGTAGAGGAAGAAACTTATCAAGTCCTAAAGCAGCCCATTCCACTTGCTCTAGCTGGCAAAGAGTTTTTTTTTTTTTTTTTTTTTTTTTCCCCCCCGGACATCTAATCTAAATTTTCTCTTTATACCTTCTATCCATAACTCCTAGCTCTGCCCACTGGAATCAAGGGAAATAAATCTATTCTGTCTTCAATATAGCCTTGAAAATACTTGAAGACAACTACCATTCAGCACCTCCATACTGGTCAAATCTTTCTTTCTCATGGCTAAATATAGGAGTACAATTCATATTTAGAAATGACAAGATCACTTGATGTCATCAAATCCAACTCTGTGATTTTACATTTGAAGATGCCAAGAAAAGTTCAGCAGCTTTAACAGAAATAAAGTGGTAATGTTGGAATTTAAACTCGGGTCTTCTAATTTCAAATTTATCATATTTCCTTGTTGAACAGCCAGATAGATAGAATGAAGGACCTGGAGTCAGGAAGACTCATCAGGAGTTAAAAGAAAAACAAAAACAACTGGCCTTGGACATTTCCTGTCTATGTAACCTTGGGCAAATCAGTTAATGCAGTTTGCTTCAGTTTTCTTACCTGTAAAATGAACTGGAAAAAGAAATGGCAAACCACTCCAGTATCTTCGACCAAATTGCCCCCCACCCCGAAAAAGCTCCAAATGAAAAGGAAAGGGATCTATTTGTACAAAAAAAAAATCATAGCAGTTCTTTATATAATGACAAAGAATTGGAAATTGAGGGGATGTTTATCATTGGAGAATGGCTAAACAAGTTGTGGTATAAGATTGTAATGGAATACTAGAAATCATGAGCAGAGAATCCAGAAAGAGAACTATGGGAGAATGAATGTGGATCAAAATATTTCACCTTTTTGTCATTGTTGCTGTTGTTTGTTTGCTTATGTTTTTTCTTTCTAACTTTCCCCCACTTTGATCTGATTTTTCTTCCAGAGAATAATGAATACAAAAATTTGTTTCTAAGTATTGTCTATGTTTAACTGATATCAGATTGCTTGCTATCTTGGGAAAGGGAGAAGGGGAGAAAATTTGGAACACAAGATTTTGCAAAGGTAAATGTTGAGAACTGTTTTTGCAGAGCCAGGAAGAAATATAATTCTATTAAGAAAATTCAAAATTAAAAAAAGAAAAAGAAATGATGAGCAGGGAGATTTCAGAAAAATCTGGACTTATGTGAACTGATGCAGAGTGAAGTGACCAGAGCTGAGAACATTATATTAGTTTGCTATTGTAATTAGTAATTACTATTGTAATTGCTATTAGTAATAGCAATATAGTATTATGATCAACTGTGAATGATTTAGCTCTTCTCAGAAATACAAAGATCTGAGACAATTCCAAAACACTCATGATAAAAGATGTTGTCTACCTTCAGAATAAGAACTGATGGAACCTGAATGCAGATTAAAGCATAATGTTTTCAACCTTTTTTCTGCATTTTTTTGGGAGAAGTCTGTTTCTTTCACAACTTGACTAATAGGGAAATGTTTTGTATTATTGCATATGTATAACCTATTTTAAATTGCTTACCACATTGGGGAGGGACAAGAGAAGGAAAGAAGAGAGAAAATTTGGAATTTTAAATTACAAAAAAGGATGTTAGAAATTTTTTTTGCACTTAATTGGAAGAAATAAAATATTTTTTAAAAATTTAAAAAAGAAAAGAAAATCCCCAAATATGATCAGGAATTGAACAATAAATTCCTCATTGTGCTAGATCCCTTCCATCTTTACTATTCTACATTTCTTTTGTACCAAATATGAGTGGTGTTAGAATAACTAGCACACTATCCTTCTTGCTGAGTCTTACTTAGACAATTGTTTGTTTGTTTGTTTGTTTGTTTTGGACTATTTTAGGGAGTATGAATAGAGATTGGACCAGTGATTTAGTGATATAGAGAATTCCCAGAGTTAGAAATGCCCTCTATTAGTGCCAGCTGGTATATTCTCTATAAGTTGTAATCATAAAGAGTTGAATACAGTACTGAATGATTAAATGACTTGACCAGTCTCATAACTAATGTATGGGAGAGATGAGACTTGAATCCAGGTCTTCCTGGCTCTGAGACGAACTCTCTAACCACTAAACCATGATCCCTATCCAACTCTTTTAGGACCTGCCTAACATAATAATATATTTACTTGAATAACCTATGTAGTCTTTAATAAATCTATCAGGTGCTCAATGAATTTAAATGACTGAGAGGTGATGTGGGAAAGAGGAAAAAACTCTGGACCAGTATTCAGATAATCTGGATTCCAGTCAAAGGGTCATGTCTTTCTAACAACGTGACTTTGTATAAATTAATTTACCTGTGAGCCTTGGTTTTCATATTCGTAAACTAGGGATTATAACATTTATCTATACTGCAGGGCTGTTAGTTCGAAAGGACTTTGTCAATCTGAAAGCACTATAGAGATATAAACTATTATTGTTTGCACATGAATAAAGTGGTAGTAAATAATTTTCCTGTTCATCTACTTTCTGTCTCATTGGTGTTCATTATGTATCTGCTATAGAAAAATGGGTAAAACTTGTTTATTATTGGTTCCATTAGACCCTTAGAATTCTGGCTTTGGCTCAAGATTTCTGGTTCTGCCACTAAATCTCAAGTCATTAAATACTAGAAGGCAGTGTAATACAGCAGAAAGAATACTAATTACAAAGTTAGAGGACCAGGGCACAAATTTTCCCTCCAATTTTCTCACTGAATCACTATACCATACTGTCTGCCTTCCTTTAAAGATGTATACAATTTTTTTAAATAAAATTTTATTTTTTTCCAATTACATGTAAAGACAGTATTCAACATTAATTTTTTAAAATTTTGAGTTTAAGTTGAATTTGAGTTCCAATTTTTTTTTCTCCCTTCCCCTTATTACAATGACAAGGAATCTGATATAGGTTATCTATGTGCAATCACCAAACACATTTCCACATTAGTCATGTTATGTAAGAAGAACACAAAGGAAAAGCCATGAAACAGCAACAACAAAAGTAAAAATAAAATATTTGATCTGCATTCAGACTCTATAATTCTTTCTCTGGATATGAATAACATTTTCCATCATGAATCTTTTGAAGTTGTCTTGGATCATTGTATTGCTGAGAAGAGTTAAGTCAATCATAGTTTATCATCACACAATGTTACTATTACTGTGTCCAAAGTTCTCCTGGTTCTGCTCACTTCACTCAGCATCAGTTCATGTAAATCTTTCCATGTTTTTCTGAAATCTGTCTGCTCATCATTCCTTATAGCACAATACTATTCCATTCCATTCATATACCACAACTTGTTCAGTCCATTCTTTAATTGATGGGCATCCCCTTAATTTCCAGTTCTTTGCCAACATTTAAAGAACTGCTATAAATGTTTTTATCCATGTAGGTCCTTTTCTTTTCTTTTTTAAAGATATCTTTGAATACAGACTTAGTAGTGATATTGCTAGACTAAAAGTTATGCATAGTTTGATTCCTCTTTGGGCATAGTTCCAAATTGCTTTCCAGAATGGTAGGTTCTGTTCACAACTCCACCAACCAATTTTCCCACATCTGCTCCAACAGTTCTCATTTTCCTTTTCTGTCATATTAGCCAATCTTATAGGTGTGAGATGGTACTTCAAATGGATCTTTATATATAAGAGTAATGAGTCCTCTATCAGGAATAGCTACTGTAAAAATTGTTTTCCATCTTTGTGTGTACTTTCCAATTGTGTTGGTTTTGTTTCTACAAAACTTTTAAATTTAATATAATCAAAATTATCCATTTTGCATTTCATAATGTTTTCTATCTCTTGTTTGGTCATTAAATCGTTTCCTTCTCCACAGGTCTGATAGGTAAAACTGTTCCTTGCTCTCCTAATTTGTTTATGATATCATCTTTTAGGTCTAAATCACATACCTATTTTGACCTTATCTTGATATAGAATGTGACATGTTGGTCTATGACAATTTCTGTCATGTTCTTTTCCAGGTTTTTCCCACATTTTTTTTTCCAATAATGAGTTTATCCCAGAAGTTAGAGTCTTTGGGTAATTCAAAAGGTAGATTACTATAGTCATTTACTACTGTGTCTTGTGTACCTAATCTATTTCACTGCTCCACCACCCTATTTCTTAGCTAGTGTAAAATAGTTTTAATGAATATTGCTTTAAATATAGTTTGAGATCTGCTGCAGTCAGGCCACCTTCTTTGAACTTTTTTTTGCATTAATTCCCTTGATATTATTGACCTTTTGTCTTTCAGATGAATTTTGTTATTATTTTTTTCCTAGCTCTAAAAAATAATTTTTAGTAGTTTGATTGGTATAGAACTGAATAAGTAAATTAATTTGGGTAGAATTGTCATTTTTATTATATTAGCTCAGTCTTCCCCGTGATTAATTGATATTTTTCCAGTTGTTTACATTTGACTTTCATGTGAAAAATGTTTTAAAATTGTATTAATAATATACTTCATGGGTTTGTCTTGGCAAGTAGACTCCCCAAAAATGTCTTTAGTCATTTTAAATGGGATTTCTCTTTTAACTCTTGTTGCTGGTCTTTGCTGGTAATATATAGAAATGTCAATGATTTATGTGGGTTTGTTTCATATTTACTAAAGTTGTTAATAATTTCAAAAAGTTTTTTTTAGTTGATTCTTGAAAATTCTCTGTTCACTATCATATGTGCAAAAAGTAGTAGTTTTGTTTCCTCTTAGCTTATTCTAATTCTTTATATTTCTTTTTCTTTCCCTGTTGATATAGTTAACATTTTCTAGTATAATACTGAATAATATTGGTAATAATGGGCATCCTTTTTTCATTCCTAGCCCTATTGAGAAGTCTTCTGGCTTATCCTCATTACAGACAAGAGTTTTAGATACATACTATTTATTTTAGGAAAGTTTCATTTATTGCTGTGCTCTTTGGTATTTTTAATGGGAATGAGTTCTGTATCTATTGAGATAATCATGTGATTTCTGTTGGTTTTGTTATTAATATGGCCAATTATGCTAATATTTTTAAATATTAAACCAGCCCTGCATTCATGGTATAAATCCTATCTGCTCTTGGGTTATAAATTCCTGTATTATTTTTGTTAATATTTTATTTAAAAATTTTAGCATCAATATCCTTTGGAAAAATGGTTTATAATTTTCTTTCTCCATTTTGGCTTTTCCTGATTTAGGGATCCACAGCATATTTATGTCACAAAAGGAATTTGATAGGACTCCATCTATTTTTCCAAATATTTTATATAGTATTGGAATTAGTTGTTGTTTAAATGTTTGGCAGAATTCACTTGTAAATCCCTTTGGCCCTGGATAATTTTCCTTTAGAAAGTTCGTTGATGACTTATTCAATATCTTTTTCTCAAATGGTGTCATTTAAGTATTTTATTTCCTCTTCTATTAATCTGGACAATTTATATATTTATGAATATTTATCCATTTCACTTAGATTTCCAGATTTATTGGCACACAGTTAGGCACAATAGTTCCTAATTATTGCTTTAATTTTCTCTTCATTGGTGGTGAATTTGTCATTTTCATTTTTGATACTGGTAATTTTTTTTAATCAAATTAACCAAAGGTTTACTTATTTTATTGTTTTTTCCCCATAAAATCAGCTTACTTTTATTTATTACTTCAATAGTTTTCTTGCTTTCAATTTTATTTATCTTTCTTTTGATTTTCAAATGTTCAAATTTGGTGTTTAATTGGGGTTTTTTAGTTTGTTCTTTTTCTAGCTTTTTTTTTTTTAGTTGCATGCCCAATTTATTGATCTCTTTCTCAATTTTATTCATGTAAGTATTTAGAAATATAAAATTTCTCCCAAGAACTATTTTGACTGCATCTTATAAGTTGTGGTATGCTGTCTCACTTTGTCATTCTCTTTTATGAAATTATTGATTGTTTCTATGGTTTGTTGTTTGACTCACTCATTTTTTAGGATTAGATTATTTAGTTCCCAATTGATTTTTAATCTATCTTTCCATGGCCCTTTATTACAAGTAATTTTTATTGTACTATGATCTGAAAAAATGCATATAATATTTCTGCCTTTCTACATTTGAATTGTGAAGTTTTTAATGCCCTAATACACAATCAATTTTTGTGTAGGTGCAATGTAGAAAAAGGTATTTGCTTTTCCACCTCTATTCAGTTTTCTCCAGAGGTCTATCATCTAAATTTTCTATTCATCCCTTTAATTTTTCTCAAAAAGAATTTTTTTTTATTTTATTGTTAGATTTATCTAATTCTGATAGGAGATAGTTGAGGTTCCCCACTTGTATAATTTTGTTTCCTATTTTTTCCTGTAATTCACTTAACTTCTCCTCTAAGAATTTGGATGCTATACTACTTGGTGCATATATGTTTAGTATTGATGTTATTTCATTGTCTATAGGAGGACTTCTTAATTTTTTTCCATTTGCAACCCCTTTTTGCCCAAGAAATTTTTACACAAAACTATATACATAAATGTATACACACACATATAGGCATATGTTTTAGGTGCATAAAATTGGCATACAAATCAAATATTTACTGATAATGAATCATAATTATGCAACCTCATGGTCAGATATTTGACCCCATGGGTCATGACCTACAGTTTAAGAAGCTTTGGTAGGTGGGGCAGCTAGATGGTGCAATGAATAAACCACTGGTCCTGAAGTCAAGAGGACCTGAGTCTAAATCTGGCCTCAGGCACTCAATACTTTTTAGCTGTGTGACTCTAGGCAAATTACTTAATCCCAACTGCTTCACCAAAATGAAGAAGATAGTTTACTTTATCTAAGTATGCATATTATTCCCTCTTTGAGCCAAATCCTATGAGAGTAAGATTCAAGCAATGGTCAGTGCCTTCTTTCTCTCTTTCTACTGTAATAGGTCTTTTATGCCTTTTCATGTGATTAATTTGTTCCATTATATGCCTCCCCTTTCTTCTTCTCCCAGTGCAATCCCTTTTCCATCTTTTAATAATTTTTAAAAAATCATTACATCAAAGTCAATTTATGCCCACACCCTCTGTATTTCTATTGTCCTAATAGAGATATAGATCTTAAGAGTTACAAATATCATCTTTCCATATAGGAATGTAAACAGTTTAACTTTATTGAATATCATGGATTTTTTTCTTTTCTGTTTTCTCTTTTATGCTTTTCTTGAGTCTCACATTTGTAGATCAAATTTTTTGTTCAGCTCTGGTCTTTTCAACAAGTAAGTTTGAAAGTCCTTCATTTCATTGAATATCCATTTTTTACCTTGGAAAATTATGCTCAGTTTTTCTGGGTAGTTGATTTTGGGTTGTAATCCAGGCCCCTTTGCCTTCTGGAATATCATATTCCAAGCCCTTTGATCTTTTAATATACAAGCTGCTAAATCCTGTGTAATCCTGACTTTAGGTCCTTGATATTTGAATTATTTCTTCTTGGTTGTTTGCAGCATTTTCTTCTTGACCCGATAGTTCTAGAATTCACCTACAATATTCCTTGGGGCTTTCATTTTGGGATCTCTTTCAAAAGGTGATTGGTAGATTCTTTCAAGGACTATTTTATCTTCTGGTTCTAGGATATGGGGGCAGTTTTCCCTGACAATATTTTGAAAGATACTATTCAGGATCTCTTTTTTTGACTATGGCTTTTAGGTAGTCCAACAATTCTTAAATTATCTCTCCTGGATCTATTTTTCAGGTCAGTTGTTTTTCTAGGGAGGCATTTTATATTTTCTTCTACTTTTCATTATTTTGATTTTGTTTGATTCTTAATGTCTCATAGAGTCATTAGCTTCTATTTGCCCATTTCTAATTTTTAAGGAATTATTAGCTTTTGTACCTCCTTTGTTATTTGATCAATTCTATTTTTAAAGGAGTTATTTTCTTTAGTGGGTTTGGCTGGACACCACTTGTGCTGGGTTCTGCTCCCCTTTTGTCCAAATGAAGCAGACCTTTCCTGAAGTTCTTCTAAATTATCTTGGATTGGAAAATCATTTTATTCTGTCTTTTTATAGTCAAGCCCTTATATATTTAGTTGAGTTGTTGTTCTTCAGAAAGAAACATAGACACATAGGCCATCTCTAAGGCAATACCTGAAGCCTGTCCAGCCTGAGAGTGTTTGTGCTGAGCCACCAAACCACTGTGGACATAGGTTCTGAGGATGAAGCATGGTACTCCTCCTCCTGACAGAAGAGTGATGGACAAAAGGCTCAGAGTGAGACATACATTTTTGTACATAGTCAATGTGTGAATTTTCAATGTGTTAATTGATTGACTCTATTCATTTGCTACAAATATTGTGGTTTTCATTATTTTATGAGGGGAGGTGGAGCAAGATATGGGAGGTGAATGAGGAGAGAGAAATTAACAACAGAGGTGCCAAAATAAAAAAAAATAAAAGAAAGAAAGATGATCAATGAAGCCTTCCTTTAAGCACAGAAATGAACAAAAAGGAATTAAAAAAAAACATAGATAAAAATGTTGAATTTATTATATTTTTATTTTTATTTTTTTTTTTTGCTTTTTGCTGAGGCAATTGGGGTTAAGTGACTTGCCCAGGGTCACACAGCTAGGAAGTGTCTGAGACCAGATATGAACTCAGGTCCTCCTGACTTCAGGGCTGGTGCTCTATCCATTGTGCCACCTAGCTGCCTCTGAATTTATTATATTTTTAAAAGCAATCTTTATGTAACAACTATGGTTTCACATACACAGTTCAATCCTCTTTTTCTGTCTCAGAAGACAGTCTGAAACAGGATACGAATTACAAACTATTGGTGGGTTTGAGGGGTATCTACTCTAAACATATGAAGACTTCTCCTAGTGGAATGGGTGGATGAAAACAATTTGTTCCAATGGCCATAAAGGCAGCAGAAGCAGATGCTCTGGAACACTTAGAGCATGGTCAGACACTGAAGACACCAAGATCATCCATTGCATGCTGGGCCATAACCAGTTGTCCTGAATTTTGTCTGCACTGAACTCTGTTGACTCTGGAAGAAAGAATAAAATTAATGACTTTGTACAACTCAACCTCACTTACATCTAATTCATGCACAAGTGAAGACATCATTGCATGATGTCATTAGTCCTCTCCACAAATGAAGGGCAAACAACAACATTTAATTTGTCTTTATTTGATTTGTACAGATTGTTAGTTGTTGTCCCCCTTTCCCCACCCAATAGACTGTGACTTTGTTGAGAACTGGACCTGTTTTTTATTTTAGTTTGTATCATCAGTGCTCAGCATAGTTCCTGGCACATAGCAAGTGCTTAATAAATGCTTAATGATTGACTGATATTGAGCTAGTTAGAGAAAACATTAGAATATATATGAACATACACATATATGCATACACACAAATATGCATATATGCATATGCATGTATGCATATTTTAATTCCAATATTCACTTAGCTTATCACGGACAATAGAAAAAAAAATTGAATCAAGTCAAGAGACTTGCAATGAGTCCTGACCCAGCCACCCATTAGCCATGTGCCCTTGGGCAATAACAATCATATATAGTGTTTTACTCCCAAAAATCCTATTCCTCTCTCTATTTTATCAATGAGGAAACTAAGATGTTAAATTGTCCAGGATCCCAAAGTTAGTAAATGTTTGAGGTGAGATTTGAACCAGATCTCTGAACTCCCTTTAAGGTTCCGCTCAAGTGCCCTTTCTCACTGCATGAAAGACATTTTAGACTGATTTCATCTCTATAGTTCTGTCATAGAATTACAGACTTTCAGAGTTGGAAGGGAATGAATTCAATTTTATGGACTAGGGGCCTTCTAGTCCAAGTACTTGAATTAGAGTACTCTTTACAGCTTATCCAAGTGGCCATCCACTTTTTGCTTAAAGATGTCCAGGGAAGCCAAACCCATTGTCTATTGAGCCATCCATTTTCTTTTTGAATAGTCCTAGTATTTAGGAATTTTTCCTTAATATTGAGCCTAATTTTTTTTTCTTAGCAGCATACAAAGGAGTTTTATTCTAAGATTAATTTCAGTTTCAGTTCAATTCAATTCAACAAATATTTACTGAGTACCTTCTATGTGCTTGATTCAAAAATGAATACAAAATAGTGCCTGCCCTCAAGGAACTTTCATTCTTTGGGAGTCAGATTGGTGGAGGCTTTTCCATGGACAAAAATGAACAAATAAAATATAATTTGAGCATGGAAGAAAGTGGGATATCAGACAAGATGTTTTTGAGAGAGGTGACCTAAATTGAGTCTTAAAGAAGTGCAGATGAGTGGGAGATGGATTGGGAGAAGGGATTATGGTCCAGACACAGAGAATGGCTGGAAAGGAAGAAATGGAGGCTGACAATGACACCTTGAATACTGGAAACAGCCAATAGCTTAATTTGGCAGGAATACAAAATTTATGGGGATGTCAGATTGCAGAATAAGTCTTTGGGGTTCTGGCTTTTTTTAAAATAAACTTTATCCCATAATCACAGTTATTTCAGGGTGTTCATTGGGTATAATTAGTTCACTCCATGTTCAGCAATCTACATAATCTGTCATTTCTTTCACAGCATTGTTGTTAGAACCAAATATTTCTTATTTTTAGAAAAGTGTTAGAAATGGAAATTTGATTGATAGGATTTGAAACAGGAATAAATGTTAATACATATAATAAATAAGGGTGCAGCCATTTTAAAAGAAAGGTTTATTGGCTCACTATGCCATTTCTCCTAATAACTCAAAAGTCTATAATTTAATTTACAGAATGAAATGTAGAAATCAATTATTAGCCCACAGCTGGCATAACGGATTTTTAAAATTATGTTTGGAGAGGAAACTGCCTGATTTATCAGATGAATTTAAAAAGTGAATACTTGCTATTGGCAGTGTTTTTCCATTTTTAGAACTCTCTGAAGAATTCAATTACATTCAACACAACAAATATTTATTAGACACATATTGTGAACAAGATATTGTGATACAAAGATGAAATATGATGAAATCCTGTCCTCAAGTAACTTTCAATCTAGTATGGCAAGCAAATAGCCATGAACTACAGGCAAAATATTACAAAAAACTTGAGAAGGGAGACATCCCATTTCAGCTGGTAAGTATAATAAAAGCTTCATTGTATCATGGTTAAATCTTGAAAAAAAAAATGATGTGGGGAGGGGAATTAAAAGGCAATGATTGCAGTGGAAGGTAAAGATAGAAGTTTTGTCTAGGCATGAAAGACAGAAGGCTGAGAATAAGATTGGAGTAGTCTAATCTCACCACAGTGTAGAATATTTGAAAGGGTATAGTGTACATTATGACTTTAAAGGAAAGTTGGAGCTACATTGTGGTGAGCTTCACTGCCAAGATAAGGAACTGAAAATCTATTCATTGGGTACTATGGAACCATTGAAAGTTTTTGAGGAAGAAAATGATGTAGTTCATCAGCTGTGGAAAGGCTAGATTAGAAAGAGTTTGGCTCAGTTTCTTCATTTGTAAACTAAGTAATTGCTAAAATCCCCTTTATTCTTTACTCAAAATTATATGATTTTATTATCTTCTGCCAAGGAAGAGGCCGGAAGACCAGTTAAAAAACTATTTTTGCTGTTGTTGTTGTTCAGTCTTCTCAGTTATTGCTGACTCTTCATGTCTGACAACTCCATTTGGGGTTTTCTTGGTAAAGATACAGTAGTAGTTTTTCCATTCTCCAGCTCATTTTACAGATTGGGAAACTGAGGCAAATAGGTTACTTTAGTCCAAAAGAAAAGTTATGGGGTTTTAAAAATTGGTGGATTGAAAAGATGATAGAAAGGGGACATAAGCATTTATATAGCACTTACTACATGCTAGGCATTGTGCTAAGAGCTTTACAAATGTTACTCATTTGATCCTTATAATAACCCTGCAAGCTAAATGTTGTTATTATTATTCCCGTAGTTGAGAAGAAACAGGAGCAGACAGAGGTTAGGTGACTTATCCAAGGTCACACACACACAGGTCTGAGGATGGATTTTAACTTGTGTTCTTCTGACTTTAGATCCAATGTTCTGTCCACTGTGCAATCCTTCTCTCTAGAAGGAAAAGAGGCAGATGGGAAGAGCTACTTCAATATCAATACGTAGCAACTGATTAGAAAAGAGATTCAAGAAGAGAAAGAATTAAAGGTGATTTTTGATTGATTTTGAATGTAGGTAAGCGGGAGTATAGTGTCCTCCATAGCACTTCCTCATACAAGATGATTCATCTCTTACCTCCTTGCCTTTGTAATAACTGTTCCTCATACTCTCAGATGCTCCCTTTCTACCTCCATCTCTTAGATTATCTAGTTTCTTTTAAGAGTCAGCTCTAGGGGCAACTAGGTGGCGCAGTGGATAGAGCACAAGCCCTGAAATCAGGAGAACCTGAGTTCAAATCTGATCTCAGACACTTAACATCCCCTAGCTGTGTGACCCTGCGCAAGTCACTTAACTCCAATTGCCTAAGCAAAAAAAAAAAAAAAAAAAAG
>JAJPUD010001954.1:235388-250407 GCA_023553655.1 Myrmecobius fasciatus
AAAAAAAAAAAAAAAAAAAGAGTCAGCTCTAATGCCATGAGGCTTTTCTTGAAGCTATCTGCTAGTGGTGCTTTTTTCCTCTCCTATCACTTTGTATCTATTTTTTTTCTATCTACCTCTGTTTTTATGTATCTATTTTTATATCTATCTACTTATCTATATATGTATTTATGTATCTATCTATGTATATATCTATCTATTTATCTATGTATCTATGTATATATTCATGTATCTATCTCTATGTATCTATTTATGTATACATCTATATATGCATCTATCTATCCATCTATCTTTTTCCCCCCTGCCTAGACTGTAAATAAGGACAAAAGCTGTTTTTATTCTCATTCTTGTACTTCCCAGCACTTAGCACAGAGTCTGGCACATAGTATTTAATAAATGCTTATTGATTAATCAAGTGACTTATAGGGAAGGTTGAAACAGGAGAGGAAGATGATGGGTTCAGTTTTGGACATAGGGAGGGTGAGGTCCTAGATGCACATAACAATAGGAGTTCATACATTTTAGAGCTCAGATCTGGAGATACCTCAGGAACCATCAAATCCAATTCTTTCATTTTACAGATAAGGAAACTGAGGTTAACTTGTGACTTGCCCAGAGTAACACAGAAGGTAAATTTCCGGAGTAGAAATGTCATACTGGGACTTTGAAGAGAGGTTTGGAATAGAATTCTAAGAGATCTGAGTGTCATCCATGCAGAAGGAAGTCATTCAGACCTGGAAGTAGAAGTCAAGAGAGAGTCTTGTGTAGAATAAGAAAAGAATAGCTAAGAATAAAATCTTGAAGGGAAATACTCTCAATTAAAGAACAGAGAAAAATCAGAAAAGAAGCTAGAATAAGAGAGGTCAGATTGGTGAAAAAACAAAAACAGAATGAGGAACAATGGGAGAAACAATATATACAAAGAAAGGAGGGAACAGTATACTATGTCAAATGGGGAAGGAGAGGTCAAGATGAATAAAAACTAATCATTGTAAAAGAAGAGAAAGCAGATTAGGATATTCTGGTGTCATCGATGTGTAAATTATTGTTTGTATAATAATTCAAATTTATTCACCCTGAAGGTGTACTTCACATACACAATGGTATTTATGGGAAGAGCATTTACCAGAACAGCTCTTAAGGGTTATATAATAAAATTGTATTAAAACTGCCTAAATTAATTTGCCAGAGACACTGGAACAGTCTGGGCTAATGGATTTTGCCTCTCTAGAGAGTGTCCACTTTTTAAAAACTAATAAAAGAAAATGAAAAGGCATTCTCCTCCTGTTCATCACAAGGGTTTCTATCCCCCTCCTAGCAAGGAGCAAAAGGACTTTGACCCACCACAGAGTTGGTCCCTGTGGCCCTTTAGTCAATGGAGGATAGAGGTCATTCATTCAGTAACAGAAAGTTCTTGCTTCTCCTTTCCAGAAGCTGAATGTGCTGGTTCAGCAGCTGTCATATCCTGCTGGCCTTAGAAACAGGAAACCAGTCTCGAGTTTCTAACTCCTTATCTTCTCTCATTGGATTACTGCATCTCAGCCAAGCTAACCCCATCTGCTTGAAACACTTATGGAGTGAAGGAACTGAGGGACAAGAAGTGAGAGCACAAGTGGAGAAGGGAGTAGGGAAACTACCTTAAAAAAGTCATGAAGGTGACACCCTGGATGTGAGAGCCAATGAATGTCATTGTTACTCAATTAATCAATCAACAAGTATTAAGCATGTCTACTGTGTGTCTAGCACTATACTAAGTCCTAGGGATGCAAAAAAAAAAAAAAAAAAAGTTAACCAGTTCCTGCCCTCAAGAAGTTTACATTTTAATAGGAGACACATAATTAAATAGGTAGAAACCAGATATAAATGGAGTGGTTTAAAGGTAACTTTAGAAAAGAAGGCATTAGCATGTGGGGAATCAGGAAAGACTTCTTTCAGCAGGTGCCATTTGAACCAACTCTTGAAAACTTCTAAGGGATTCCTGGAAGTGACTGTTGGGAGAGAGAGTATTAAGATTAAAGTGAAGGTGAGAGGTCAGGAGATAGAGAAAACAGAGCCTGAGCAACAAGAATCTATCAGAAAGTAGGAATTTATAATTTGGATCAAGTTAGCTAAAACAGGTATTCCAGGAAAAGATATTCTCAGCTTGCTGGCTTCCTTCACGGTTCATTTCCTTCTGTAGGTGGCTTTTCCCAGCTCTCCCACTCCCTCTCATGCACTGCTAGTACTACCCTTCTGAGATGACCTTCATCTGTCTGTCTGTCTATCTATCCACATACATTATATACACATGTATACGCATACATGTGTACACAAATACATAGAAATATATGCATATATACATGTACACACATATATGTATATTGTGTATAGTTGTTCCAGTCATATCTGATTCATTGTGACCCCATTTGGCATTTTCTTTGCAGAAATAATAGAGTGGTTTGCCATTTACCTCTCTGGCTCATTTTACAGAAGAGGAAACTAAGGCAAACAGGATTAAGTGACTTGCCTAGGGTTACACATCTAGGAAGTGTCAGAGGCCAGATTTGAACAGAAAGATGAGTCTTTCTTGACTCCAAGCCTGGTATTCTATCTACTGTACTAACTAGTTGATAGATGTATGCAATGTGCATGTATATATACATATATGCTTATGTGTGTTCACATGTGTGTAGATAGATAACTTTCTTTGTATATCCTTGCCTTCCTCATTAGATATGAGTTCTATGAGATCAGAGACTCTTTTTTCACCTTTCTTTATATTCTCAGAGTTTAGCAAAGAGCAAAGAACATAGAAAGTTCTTAATGAATATTTTGATTGAATATTCTCAGGATCAGAGTTTTGACTGGGATGGAAAAAAATATACTTTGAGATATTGCTCTTGCTAGGAAAGAAATGTGTGTTATGAGAAGAGAAAGAAGAGGTATCTCTATCCAGGTTACAGAGCTGCCTTTCCAGTGCCTACAGAAATGATGAGATAATAGATATGAAAAGACTCTTAAGAGGCCATTTCATATATCCTCCTGCTGTGAACCAAGACTTCATCCTAGAGATGCTCTTAAAAAATCCTGAGATGTGTAATGGGAATTTGACCTAGCCAGAATTTATTTAAAGAAGGACAAATGCTAGATAGTAAGTGCCCTGAGGTACAATAACTTTTTAAAAATTTGCATCTCCTTTAACATCTAGAATAATGTTTTGAACCACAGATGTGTGCAGTGGGCCAGTGCAGGGCACTCCTGAAGGTATAATCCCATAGGCACTTTCTCTTCCCTCAAGAAATGCCCTCATGTGTAATTCCAATGAAATTTCAGGGTGAGCAGGCTGATGAGGGGTCCTCAAGATAATAACCATGCAAGTATCAGTTGAAGAAGCTCAGGGGAAAAGAATGAACTCCTATGATGTGCCAGGATACTTAGTCTATACTCTACTGCACACACATTCCTAGCACATAGTGAGGGCTTAATAAATGCTTGGTGAATGAATGAATCAATGAATTCTATCTTAGTGAACAAGGATCAAGTTACACACTCATTATTTTGCTCTACTTTGAATCATTTTCTTGCTCATTCACACTTCCACCAGAGGGCAGACAGGGGAAAGAAAGAGAAGATGGCTAAAATCTTCAATTTCTGGAGTTGCTTTTCTGTCTTGCAAATGGTGCAAATGGTCCAAAATCCAGAGGTGATGAGAAAGTGGATTCAGGAATGAGGGTCAGCCTGCACAAAAGCATGAAGAGGGAAGATGGAACATTATTAATGAAGGCCAGTTTGGCTAGAATTTAGAATGCATGAATGGGTATGAGCTAAAATAAGCCTGGAAAGACACATTAGATCTAGGATTGAAGGGCTTTGAATGCCAAACAGAGAATTTTGTATTTGATCCCAGAAGTCAATAAAAAAGACCTTTCTATCTATCTCTCTGACAGAAGTTTTGGTATCCCCTAGCAGTCACAATATTTTGTACTGAAACGCATGGTTTAAAAATAATTTATATAAATATATAAACCTCCCATTAAATGTTATGAAAATGTGTTTAAAACAATAATTTGCCTCAAAGGTTAACTGTTGAAAATCTACATCAAGGCTCTCCTCCATTCTTGGAGTCAGCCAACATTTACCCAGTAGATTTGGCAAAGTCTCACCAAACAAAAGATGATAGAGAGCATTACAAAAGACAAAACAGATGATTTTGAATGCATAAAACATGAAGGTTTTTTTAACCTGAATAAAATAACTGAAACTAGAATAAGAAGTATAGAGTGGGGAAAATATTTACACCAAATATCTCCCTTAAAAATCTGAGATTCAAGATATATAGGGAAGGGACATAAAATATAAAACTCAAGGAGCCATTCTCCAATAAATAAAAAGTTCAAGGAAATAAACATTTTTCAAAAAAAAAAACTTCAAACAACAAACAAGCATTTGAAGATAAACTCCAAATCATTAATAATTAGAGAAATGCAAATTAAATTATTCTGAAGTTTCCCCTCGTGCTTCACAAACAATATGGGTCTTTTAATGTTTTTGTTCATCTGTCATCAGTTTCTAAGACTGGAAATTTTAGAAATTGATCCCCAAATTACATCCCACAAAAGTAGAGAATTACTTTCTCAATGAGGAAAGAGACTAATGTTCATTTTGTCTTTGTATTCTACGTCTAGCATAGGATCCTGCAATGAAAGACGGGTAATCAATGCTTATTGTTTGGGTTGGATTGGAGTGGGATTCAAGCCAGACTAGTAGTAGAATCCAGTTGTCAAAAAAAAGTCCTGCTATAAATCAATCAATCAATAAGCATTTATTAAGCATCTACTATTTTTATAGGGCAATGTGTTAGGTACTAGGGATAAAAAGTTAAAATGATAAACAATTACTGCCTTCAAAGAGCTTACATTCTTTAAGGGAAAGACTGTAAACAAAATATTAAATAAGTACAATGTAATTCTGATGAGAAAGAGCAGGTATTTGAGGACTTAGAAGAGCCTTCTAAGAATGTAGAACCTGAGTTTTGCAAGAAGCAAAAGATTTTCAGAGGCAGAAGGGATAAGAAAGTGCATTCTAGGGATGAGGATCTGCCTGCACAAAAATATAGCTAGTGAGCATCTGAGGTGAGTTTTGAACTAATGAAGATGATTTTTCCTGATTCCAAGCCCAGTGCTCTAGCCACTGCACCATCTAACTAGAACATAAAAGGTGTTTAATAAATGCTTATTGACTATTGACTAAAGAGCCTCTCTGGAGGCTGTTATGTATGAGGAATAGCACGAAGGCCAGTTTGGCTGGAATTTATATATGAATGGATATAAGGTAAAATAAGCCTGGAAAGACACACTAGATCTAGGATTGAGGGCTTTGAATGCCAAACAGAGAAATTTTGTATTTGATCCCAGAAGTAATAGGGAGCCAATGAAATTTATCACACTGGGCAGTGACAGCACTGTTTTAGGAACATTTTTTCAACTACTCATTGGAGGCTAGATCGGAGAGGAAAGAGATTTGAGCCAGGGGGATCAGTTAGAAGGCAACAATGCAGGTTACATTATCATTTTGTATTAAAAACAGTTTTCTGGTCCTAGTCCTGATTGCCTCAGAGGAATCTAATCCTGATGCATCTCAATAATGAACCAATTATTTAGATATTTATTTTTTGTGTACCCAGCACATGGGTGCTAAGGAGGATAGAAGCAAGGACCTGTCACCTACTCAAGAGAGCTGATTGTTAAATTTTCCAGTGTGAGTATTTACACTTTAAAATTTGGCAAAGGCTGCAAATTATAGTTTGATTGTGTTGTTGATTGTCTAGACTTAAAGCAATAAAGTGTTAATGGTGCAGATTAAACTTTACAATTTTTCTTCTTGCTTTTAGGAAGTTGTTAAACATTTAATCACCCCCTGAGTAGAGTCATATATGACCTAGTCCCTGCCCTCAAGGTGTTTATAGTCAATCTGTGGAGACAAGTCTGGCTGAAAAAATAATGACATAATAATGACCTAAGCCAATGCTAAATGGTGGTATTCTATTGATAAATTCTGGGGGTGTTTGTTCCCACAAGGGGGAGTTCCATGTGGGTTGGTTCTGGTTACCCATTTATGGACTAATTGTGCATTAAAAATAAATAAAAGTCTGATCTAATGCAGAGGAAATGTATTGCTTTAGTCCTGAGGCTGGATATGGATGTAGACTCAAAATTCCTTTTGGACTAAGCAGATTATCATCCTCTTGGGACCAGTAGTGTCATGGGATAACCTTATCATCCTATAAGATCTTATTAGCCTTGATTCTCCACCTCATTACTATCTTCTGCCCTTCTGATTGGAAGATAGGGTCATGAACTCCAAATCTCCATTTAAGGAAAGAGATCAGATCAAACATCTCCTCATCTTTCACCAGACTATACTCCCTCAGGACTCTTCAGACTTTCTTCTCTTACTCCAGTATTTCCACCCCCTTTCAACTTCCTTTTGTTTATACACTTCATTAAGTTCTTATTTATATGCCTAGAACTTTGCACTGTCCTTGGAATGTAATTTTATTGTTAGTGCACTGTTTTTAGTCATGTCCAGCTCTCTGTGATTCTCATTTGGGGTTTTCTTGGCAGAAATACTGGAGTGGTTTGCCATTTTCTTCTCCAGCTCATTTTACAGATGAGGAAACTGAGGCAGTGTGAAGTGACTTGCCCAGAGTCACATAGCTAGTGAGTATCTGAAGTGAGTTTTGAACTAATGAAGATGACTTTTCCTGATTTCAAGCCCAGTGCTCAAGCAACTGCACCACCTAGCTGGCACATAAAAGGTGCTTAATAAATGTTTATTGACTATTAACTAAAGAGCCTCTCTGGATTTAGCTAAATGGCCTCTCAGATAACAGATATAATAAATCACTAGACCTTACCTGATACAGGATAAAGGTTGATTGATTTACTCTGCGTGTGTGTGTGTGTGTGTGTGTGTGTGTGTGTGTGTGTGTGTGTGTGTTAAAATACAATTCCCAAAGCCTAAACTACAATTAGCCCAAAGCTAAAGCAGCAACACCATGAGGAAAGTCTTTACACTCAAGTGTTTTGTAAGAATGTTCCCATCAGTGTTTCAAAGTAAAAATGACTTTATAAGATTTCAGAACTAGCACCTTTGGTAACAAGAGGTGGGATGAGTTTCTCTGTAATAATGGTCAAAACAAATATAGAATATTGTGTTTAATACAGTATATCACAAGGCAGCTGGAATGGCCACAGAATCCATATTTTAAGAGTTGTGAGAGAGCTCAGTGGTCATCTAGCCACTGACTACATGAAAGGAATCCCTATTACCACGTGTGTAACAATGGTCACTCAGCCTGTTGGAAGACCTCCAGTGAGGGGAAACACATTACCTTTTGAGACAACTCATCCTAGATGGCTTTTGTGATATGGCTTGAATCTGTGGCACATGAGAATTGGTTGAAGAAACTGTAGGAGTTTAATTTGGAGAAGAAAAGATTCAAAGGTGGCATGATTCAAGTATCTGAAGACTGTGTCAGGTTCAAAGGAAATTAGATTTGTTCTATTTGGTCCCAGAGGGCAGAATTAGCAGCAGTGAATGAATATAACAAAAAGACAAATTTAGATATGATTTTTAAAAGAAATCCCAACAACTCTAACAATTACATTTATCCCAAATAGCTGAGTGGAATCAGGAGGAATCAGATATGCCTTCATTGGAGATTTTCAAGCAAAATCTGGATGACCAGCTAGAGTATAGTCAGATATGTTGTGGACAGGATACTTCCATGGGTCTAAGTTGGCTGCTGACATCCTTTCTAAATATAAAATCCTGTGATTCAAACCTAGAGAAAAGGGATGAAGAATGATGATTGATTGGGATTCTATGGAATAGAAATCTAGGTTCTTTCCCTACCTTTCAGCAAAGTCCTTGTGACAGGGACATGAGTAACTACAGACAGGGAGGTCTGCATTAAAGAAAAAGCATTGGAAAAGTCATGCCAAAGGAATGTTACCAGAAAGGCCCTCCCAACCACAGCTGCTACCTGAACATCCAGGATTGGCGATGGACCAAGGAAACATGCTGAAACAGCAAACCTCAATGACAAATGGCAAAGTTACAAAGGTTTAAATCTGAAATGAAAAGAGGAACTGTTTTTGGCCTGAAGAAGAAAGGAAAATCAAGGCCAGCCTTGGCTACATTTATGTTTCAAGAGGGAGAAAAATCAACCATGTTGTGAATCAGGTTCTCCTAACAACTTGCTTGGAAACTGAGGGACCAGGATGTTTCCTGTCAAAATAATTTAAACCCATCTAAGTTTTGGAAAAACATTTAAATGCATGAAGATTGTGGCTAGCAGATCAGATTTAATGAATTTACTTATGTTATGTAAGCAGTACCTTCTAAATATTGAAGATGCCAGATTGGTGAACTGCACTTACTTGGAAATATCAGTTACTATCCCAATGTGTGTGTGTGTGTGTGTGTGTGTGTGTATGTGTGTGTAGGAGGGGTATCACTGAGCTGCTCTGTAGCTTTTCTCTTGTCCCCATCTCCATCTCTATGATTTCTTGGGTATTTATAATTAAGATTTTTAACCTTCTCTTAGAGCAGGAATTTTTAACTAGGGATCTATAAACTAGACTTTAAAAAGATATTTTGATAATTATATTTCAATGTAACTGGTTTCTTTAATAATCTTATATATTTTATTTTATGCATTTAAAAACATTATTCAGAAAAGGGACCCATAGGCTCCAGTGGATAGATTGCCAATGGTGTCCTGGCTACACAAAAGAGTAAAAATCCCTGACTTGCTTACTTTTAGCATCTATTACTTTTAGCATAGCATCCATTCTCTCATGAAGTTCCTTTGTCTAGTTCAAGCAATCAAAGGGGTAGGAAAAGAAAGATGGGGGGAGAGAAACTGTTATTTTGTCAAAGACAAGAGTGGTCCCTTCCTCACTCAGGGATTATGAGAGAGTCGGGATGAGGACAGATGTCATAGCATGATATAGTAAAATTAGATGTAGATTTGGAATAAGGAGACCTGAGTTTGAAAGGAGACTTCAATCTTTTGGGCTTCAGTTTCTTTCTCTGAAAATGGAAACCTTTCTCTTCTCATTAGTGCTCTTGCTCCAAAGACTTTGTATATGTGGGTATGTGTGTTTAACATTTACTTTTCTGTTGCATCCCTCCAGAAGAATGGAAGCTCAATGTGTAGCTGCTTAATGGTGAATGCTTAAAGGTGAGTCCATGTCAATTGAGGAAAATGGTATATTTAGTTTAGAGTAGATGAGGATATTGGGTTCAGGGGACATGTTAGTTTCTTTAGATATTTTAAGGGTTATTATTTGGAGGAGGAACTAGATTGTTCCATTTGACCCTAGAGAACAGAACCAGGGGCAAAAGATGCAAATTATAAAGAGACAAATTTAGGCTTCATATTAGGAAAAAGTTTTCTAACAATTAAAGCTGAACATAAATGAGATGTGGTGTCTAGAAAGATAGTGGATTCCCCTCTCTTGGAGGTCTTCAAGTTGGGGTCGGATATATCCCTTGTTTGAGCAGCTAAGTAGTGCCATAGGGCATAGAAGTTGAGGCTGGGAATCAAGAAGATTCATTATCCTGAATTCAAATCCAGCCTTAGACCTTAAGGTCTAACTAAGTGTCTCTGGGCAAGCCACTTAACCCTGATTGCCTCAGTTTCCTCAGTAAAATAACTGGAGAAGAAAATGGCAAACCCACTCCAATATCTTTGCCAAAAAATGGGGTTCCAAAGAGTTGGACTTAACAAAAAACAACCGAACATATGCCATTTGACCAGTATGCTATAGTGATTTGGCTGCTGAAGTTCCTTCTGACTCTCAAATACTGTCATCTATGAATGAATGGAACAGATTGGATTGGATAATCCAAAATTCCTGACAACACTCAATCCTGTGATCCTTTCTCCACAGGTTAAATTGCAGTGAGAGATTTCTGATTTTTTAAAAATTGATTCTTAAAGTTTGTTGTCTACTTTTGGAATTTAATGTTCTTCTCCCTCAAAAACTACTTCATATAGGAATGGATTATGTTTTGAATATATTACATGGATGGTGTATAAGAAGAAACTGTCCACAAAACCATGAAGACCTTAGTTGAAGTGTCATTTCTGATGCATCCTGGTTGTATGACTCAACAAGTCTTGTGTTCTAGAGATCTCTCTAAGACTACACTAGGTGGAGAGCAGTTGTGGATCTGCAGGTAAGAGGACCAGATTTCCAACTCCACTTTTGTTAAACTACCTGTGACCTTGGAGTACAGACTTAGTCTCTATGGATCTCGTTTTCCTCATCTGTAAAATGAGGATATTGAAATAGATTCATTCCCTGAGTTCTCTATCTTTAGAGTTTATCCAAAATTTCAATGAGATCTCGAGTCCATTAATAAAAAATGAGATATAACTACCCTCTCCCAAAGTAAGACTATACTACATACAACTAACTACATAAAGGCTAATTGCATATAACTCTTCTTTTGAATTGAAGGGATTTTAGAAGATAAGAACTCAGTGGCTTCTGATGACCATTTCTCTGATGTTCAAATTGAGAATGAACAGAATTGGAGGCAACTCAGTCACCATGAAACAAGGGGAATCCAGGTTCAAATGCCTCCATTGATGTTTACTATCTGCATGACCTTCAACAAGTCGATCAAACACTTTCATCTCAGTTTGCTCATCTGTAAAATGAGTGGATTGAACCAGAGCATGAGGCCTGGAATCAGGAAGATCTGAGTTTAGACACTGTCCTCAGAGACTTATTAGTTGCGTGACTTTGGGCAAGCCATTTAATTTCTATTTGCCTCAATTTCCTCACCTGTATAATAGGGATAATAATAGCATCTCCCTCTTGGGATAGTTTTGAGCATACAGTGATAATATTTGTAAAATGTCTGGCACATAATAAGTGCCATATAAATGTTAGTTATCATTATCTTCATCGCCATCATCATCATATGTTTTCTAAGGTCCTTTCCAGTTCTGGATTCATGATCCTTTGAGTTAGAACAGAAGTCAAGTATCATTTTTCCATCTCTAGTTCTCACTATAAGAAGGCACTCTAATTTATAATCATTTCTTAGCATTTATGAAAGAATCCCAATTCTGGGTATAGAGTGAGAAAAGGCTGGCTGTTGTCATCTCCTAGGACTTCAGTTCTCTGCTGCCTTGCTCATTCCTCCTTGAGCAAACACTGCTGGGAATTCCATCCCCCCCACCCACTCCCACCCCCACCCAAAAGAACAGCACAGAAGAAAAACATAAACAGGGCCAGACATAGCCAAAAATATAAGTGGAACAAGGGAAACAGATTTCTATGCCTGGCAAAGGTCCCATGTTGGCACTAACTAGAACACATGCCATTCTCAAAATTTCACTGGCATCTGTGATATTCCTAAAAGCTGAATGATACAAGTCTTCTGAAGATCTTCTGCTTAGTTATGTAGTTTCCCTCACCTCTTACCCCAATCCCAATCTCCCCCAGACCCTTATGCTGACACTTTATACCACTGGTAACTTGTTATGTGCTAATGGTTCCCCATTTCCAAATAAATAAATTCAAAATCCTTGGACTGGCATTCAAGGCCAAGGCCACCTTTCTAGTTTTGTTTTATTCTTTCCCTCAATTTATTTTATCCTTAAACCACATTGGGCTTCCAACTGTCCCTTACTCATGTCCTGAACTTTCTTTCCAGCTTTGTCTTATTCTTCCCCTCAATTTACTTTATCCTTAAACTACATTGAGCTTTTAACTGTCTCGTATTCATGTCCTGAATTTTCTTACTTCTTTACATTGACTTCAAGGTTGCTTCCCCTTTCACCTTCTCTTGACTGTCAAATTCAACTATAGAGATGTTGAGGTTCTCCCAGTGTCACAATAAATATAACATATAAAGTCAGTCCCCCAGTCCTCTCACTCTAGATCTTCTACTCTTTCCATCATACCAAATTTCCATCCTTAGGTTATTCACAGGAAATTCAAATTTGATTAGATACTGAAAGGGATTGGGGGACTAATACCTGCTATACAAGAACTTCCAAGGTGATGCTCCTTAACTAATGTTCCAAGCAGTCCAGAATTAGAATGACATCCCTTGGAAGATCGTGGCTTCTCCTTCACTGGAGATCTCCAAACAAAGGCTAAAAGATCTATTGGTAAAGTGTGGAATAATGGGAATTCTTTTTCAAGTATGGGTTGAATCATATACTTTCCCCTCTGGAATTCTATAATTTGGTGTTGCTGTGATTTGGCTCAAGGGGGTCTATATTAGGTAGTGAGCTCAAAGGTCATCTCCTTTAATTTCCTCTTTTTACAAATGAGGAAACCAAGGTCAATCTTCCTCACTTAGTTGGGAGGTAAGCCATAGAGTAAGGATTTTTTCAGCCTACAGTGATTCACAAATATTATTAACTAAGACATAAAGGGTTTCAGGCTCTGTCAGGCTATTCCTATCAAATCTGGTATTTCTTTTTGTCTTTTGAATTTGTGTCATGATATAAGTGTCAGGAAAGTTTCCCTTTTCATGAAAGAGTCAGTTTCTTAACAGTAGAAGGAAGCTTTGAGGTTATGTAGTCTAACTTACTTCATGCAAGAATCCCCATGGCTGCATCTCTAACAAGTGGTCATCTGGTCTTTGCTCAAATACTTCCTATAACAGAGAGATCACTGCTTCAGAAAGAAGTCTATCCTATTTCTGGGAAACTTTGATGGTTAGAAAGTTACTCCATAAATTCAACTAAACGTTATCTTCTTGTTTCCATCCATACATTATTCTTTCACCTCACACCTCACCACATGCTCTTTGATATAGTGATACTGGTGTCCTTGCTATTCCCTGAACTAAACATTTGACATTTCAGCTTCAGTAATTTAAGTACGTTCCTGTCTCTCGGGCCTGAAACTCCCTTCCTCCTCATCTCCACCTCTTGACTTCTCTAAAATCCCAGCTAAAATTCCACCCTTTACAAAAAGCTTTCCCAAATCCCTCTTAAAATTCTAGTTCTGTCTTGATTATGTCCAATTTATTCCTTATTCTTATTTACAATTCATTTGCACATAATTGTCTGCATATTGTCTCTTCCATAAGACTGTGAGATCTTTGATAGGAGGGGCTGTCTTTTGCTTTTTTATATCCTTAGCACTTGGCACAATGCCTGTTTATATACAGTAGTCATTTGATAAATGTTTATTAACCAATTTTCTTTCCCAAAATTTGTCTGACCCTTCTTCCATGTGACACTTCCTCAAATTCTTGAAGAAACTATCATGTCTTCCTGAAGTCTTCTCTACTTTTTTTTAGGCTAAACTTTCCCAGTTTCTTCAACCATTCATCACACCATAGTTTCAAATTCCCTTACCATCTTTGCTGCCCTCCTCTGGACATATTCCAATTTGTCAATGTCTCTCTTAAATGTGGTTTCCAGAGCTGAACATCATGTACTAGATGTGGTCAGAATGGCATAGCATGCAGTGGGACTAGTGCCTTGCTTGCTGGATACTGTATTTTAAAATAAATAATGTGGCCTAAAATTGGATTAGCTTTCTGGTCAGCTACATCATACTATTGACTCAAATGGGGCTTGGAGTAAAGCCTACGGCATTTTGAAATGAACTGCTTCACTTCTCCTGAAGGTACTTGTGTAATTAAATTTCTGAATCTAAATGTAAGGCTTTATTTATCCCTATTCAATTTCATTTGGTTAATTTCAGACTATCACTCAATCTTTTGAATCTTTTTTTTTGAAACTTGATTCCATTATTCAATATATCAATAATCATGTTCAGCTTCTTGTCATCTGCAAATTGGAGAATTATGACTTGTATTATGTATTTATGCAAGTCCTTGATTTTTAAAATGTTGAACAGGATGACATGACAATGGACCACTGCAATCCCTTTCCAGGTTGATGTAGATGCATTAATTAATGCTTTGGGTTTAGGGGATGCATCTGTCAACTGCAGAACTATATGGTGTATATTCTTTATCTCCTCCCCAGTAGAATCACCATAGACTTTATTGAAATCCAGATATACTATGTTTAAAGCATTCCCTTGATTTATTTTACCAGCCTAATGGCTTATCAAAAAAGGAAATGAGGTTAGTTTGACATGGCTCCTTCTTCGTGACCTCATGCTGACTCCTAGTGACTACTATTTCCCCTTCTTAATACTTCTAAGCCATCCCTTTAATCTGTTTTGTGAATTTTGTGAGTAGACACATTGAACTCATCACTGAACGGTTTACAGAATTACCTTTTGTCCCTATTGGTAAATAGGAATGGTATCTGCTAATTTCTAGTCTCTTAGAACCGTTTCTATTTCCTGGAGCTCCTCCAAGATTACTCACTGGCCACAATTCTAAAATCACTTGGCAAATTCTTTCAGTATGATAGGATGTGATTTGTCTCAGTCTGAAGCCCAGAACTTGAATAGAGAATTGATTTCCTCATTTTCTCCTCACTATCTTGGACTTCCAAGAAAAACCAAAAACATTTCATTTAATCAGCTGTTCCAATCTTCCTAATCTGAAGATTATATTGCTTGATAAGAAAGATGGAAATAAATAGGAGTTAAGCAGCTCCACTTTTTCTTTGTCATCTGTTAACATTATTTTGTTTGGACCATTCTTGTCCCTCTTGCTCTGAAGTTACCTGAAAGAAACTTTTTCTTTTCTTTTTCTTTTCTTCCTTCCTCCCTCCTTCCCTCCCTCCCTTCCTCTCTTCCTCCCTTCCTTCCTTCCTCCTTCCCTCCCTTCTTCCCTCCCTTCCTTCCTTCCTTCCTCCCTTCCTTCCTTCCTCCTTCCCTCCCTTCTTCCCTCCCTCCCTTCCTTCCTTCCTCCCTCCTTCCCTCCCTTCCTTCCTCCTTCCCTCCCTTCTTTCCTTCCTTCCTCCCTCCCTCCCTTCCTTCCTTCTTTCCTCCCTTCCTCCCTCTCTTCCTTCCTTCCTTCCTCTCTTCCTCCCTTCCTCCCTCTCTTCCTTCCTTCCTTCCTCCCT
>JAJPUD010001954.1:250507-288474 GCA_023553655.1 Myrmecobius fasciatus
CCTTCCCTTTCTCTTCCTTCCTTCCTTCCTTTGTTTGTTTGTTTGCTTCTTTCTTTCTTTCTGCTGAGGCAATTGGGATCAAGTGACTTGCCCAGAGTCACACAGCTAGGAAATGTTAAGTGTGTGAGACTAGATTTGAACTCAGGTCCTCCTGATTTCAGGGTTGGTATGCTATACACTGTATCATCTGGCTGCCCCTGAAAGAGCCTTTTTCATTATTCTTTACATTATATTTATATAGCCTCAGTTCCCGGCCCAGTTAATATCAATCAATAAATCAATCAACAAGCATTTAAGTATTTACTAAGTGCCAAGCACTGTGCTAAACCCTGAGTATGCAGAGACAGTCATTGACTTAAAGGTGCTTTCATAGAGATTTATTATTTGGCATTCAAAGCTCCTCATAAAATGTCCTTCTCCACTGGACTCCCACATTCCTCTCTTCCACAAACTCTAAAGGGTCAGTTCTATCCCTCACACATGACATGCCATCTCTTGAGTCTGAGAAGGGGTAGAAGTTTCTTTAAATACTCAACTCAAACATGACCTCTTCTAGGAAGTTTTACTTGGCTCTCCTTCCCCCATCTGCTGGTATTTTGCTTTCTAGGGCTACCTTCAAGGTAGTCTCTAATGCTTATTAGCTGGGTGACCCTGAGCAAGTCACTTTAACTATCTGCCTCAGTTTCCTCATCTATAAAATGAGATAATAATAACCCCTATTATTATTTTAGAGTTGTTGGGAGGATAAAAAGAAACAGTGCAGGGATGCCTCCTTTTATTGAACATTGCAGATATTCCTGGTGTCTTTTTTAAAATAAATAAAAGGTTTATTGAAACCCTGTGCTGAGTAAGTCTATCAGCATCATTTTTCCAGCAGCATGCAGTCACATTATATCTCTGTCAGCGGTCTTTTATGTTTCTATTGTAATTGCATGACTTGGGCCCACAGAACAGGACAAACTTAATTGTTAATTGTGTGTTCTGACTGCTCTACTTTTATATAGAGGGCTATTCTATTCCCTCTCTTTTCCTGACTTCAGGCCTCCCCATTCCCTGAGATACAACAATCTTGAAATTAGGCTGATTAGTAACTCTATAATGATCTCTAAGTGTTCAAGTGAAAGGAAGACAGTCAACTGGACAAACATCACTGTTGTCTTGTTTTAAGAAATGTAGTAGCCCCAACCTTCCGCAGTCACCACCCTGATCAGGCAGCCCCATCAACATCACGGCAAGACCCTCCACCAGCAAAAAAATTATCACCTGCTGGAGGCTCACATGATAGTTGGCATTTTTAGCAATAAAGTATTTTTAAAATTAGAGATAATACTATCACATGCTTAATAGACAATATTATAGTGTAATCATAACTTTTATATGCACTTTTTATATGTACTGGGAAGCCAAAAGTTCATGTAACTCTGCTTTATTGCAATATCTGCTTTATTGCTATGATCTGCAATGAAACATGCAATATCTCCGAGATATATTTATATTTATAAGGAAATGTGCAAATGTTAAAAGTATTATATAAATGCTAGCCATTATTATGATGTATTGTGCATACAGTGCATGCATATTAAATAATATAAGCTGCCTGAGGATACCTTTTTTGCCTTTTTGCTATAGCCTTAGCACTTAGCACAATGCTAAGCATACAGTAGGTGTTTAATAAATGTTTGTTGATTGATTGTCCCCTCCTCCTTTTGTATTTGCTGTCCTTTAAAAAAAATTCCCCAGAGAGCACCTTTTCCAATCACACTAATCATTTCAAATAACTCCCTCTTTTCTTCCTAGATGGTTTAAAACTATGAGTGGAAAAAGGTTAGAGATATTTTAATCTATGCAAACATATTAATAGAAATACATTAATTAAAATAAACAACACATTGGGAAACAGGTTTACTATGGGTTGTGGAAAATTTGGATCTGTAACTTTATTGGTTGGGATATTCCCTTCACCGATGCAGATTACAGCCTTTCTGTGTAGATGGTTCTAACAGCGACTAAAAAATTCATCCCTCTTGTCAACAGAGTAAGAAAACCGGAGCTCAAGCTCTGTCTTTTATACACCTTTGGCTATGTGCCTTGGGATCAAGCATTTGATCTTTCAGTGGTTCTGTCAATGATCTAAGGCAATAAATTGAAGATCTTGTACCTGTCTGTGGTGGTAATAATTGCTATAATCGTTTAACCTTGACATTAACATTAGTCTCTGCTAAGCACTTTAAAATAATCATTTCTGAAAGTGATTCCATTTTAATCCACATTTTAAAGAGGAATATACCAAGGTTAAGAGTCGCAGTGTTAGAGTCTGAGAACTGAGTTGGACTTAAGGTTTCCTGACTCCAGGATTAGCACTCTATCCACTATATTACCTGTTAGTCAAAAGAGGTTGTTTTTTCATTGGAAGTTCCCCAGCCCAATGAAATCATACATTTAGTCTTAAAAATATATATTTTCACACATTATCTCCTTTGGGCATCTTCAAGTCAACAGGCATTTAAACCTGCAGTGAGACTAAGGGGCAGCTAGGTGGCACAGTGGATAGAGCACCAGCCCTCAAGTCAGGAGGACCTGAGTTCAAATTTGATCTCAAACACTTAACACTTCCTAGCTGTGTGATCCTAGGCAAGTCACTTAACCCCAATTGCCTCAGCAAAACAAACAAAAACAAACAAACAAATAAAATAAAAAAACTAAGCCTAACAGAATTAGCTAGTGGTGACACAGGACAAGAATCCAGTCTAAAGTGAGGTGCCTTCTGTGAGTGAGGTTGACTTTGCTTTAATTAATCAACCAACCAATAAGCATTTATTAAAGACCTCCTGTGTTCCAGGCACTATGTATACTAGGGGCTGGGGATACAAGTCCAAAGAATGAAATTTAATCCTTTGGACCATGATTGGTTTGGAGTATTTAGTGTACCTTCTGGAGAATGTGATCCAGAGCTCCCACATATTCAGGGCAGCCTGCCCATCTTACTCATTAACAATGAGGGGTTTTCCACATTTGTAACCAAAGAAAGAGTCTCTGATTGCTTCTGTAGTAATGTGTGCAAAACAGGAGCCCTCCTCTCTTATGTTCAAGAGGAAAAAAAAATAGGCTCCCTTGTGTCTCTTAGCACATAAGATAAATTTAGGAGCACAAGGATTCCTCATCATTACTTTGTGAGGTTATAACTCATTTTCAGCCACCTGTGTCCTAATCCAGTAATGTTTGCTTAGCTCACAAAAGACCATCAGCTATTGTAGTTCAACCATTACCAGACCATGACCCAACAGGTACAGTGATTCTCTGACCTTTTGACAGGATGAGTTATTGATGACTAGGAAGTGCTTCAGATATACAGCTGTCCCCTGTCCTTTCAAGAGCGGCTAAATCAACAAGATCCATTTCTCATCTCTGAAAGAGGATAGAAAGGTCAAAAGGGGGAGAGAGGAGAGGAATGAGGGAAGGTAGGGGAATGAATATTTGATTGCAAAAGAAAGTTTTGAGAGTTTCCTAGAATATGATTGTTTTTTCCCATATGTATGTATGTATGCATATCTACACATATACTTGTATATTTGTATACATAGTGTATGCATACATGTATAAATACATATATATGCAGACACATTTGTTGTTATTTTGTTGTTTCAGTCATATACAACTTTTCGTGACCCCTTTTGGGGTTTTCTTGGCAAAGATATTGGAGTGGTTTGTCATTTTACGAATGAGTTAACTGAGAAAAATATGATTAAGTGACTTGCCCAAGGTAACGCAGCTAGTAAATGTCCCAGGCCAGATTTGAACTCAGGATGATGAGTCTCCCTGACTTCAGACTCAGCTCTCTATTCACTGTGCCACCTAGCTGCACATGTACACACACACACGTATACATATGGGATGTATGTACACACAAACATACATGCATACACATGCATGCAGTGAGTTCCTTCTCAGAATTTCAGAGATGGATGGGATTTCAGAAACTATCAAGTCCATTGCATTGATGAAAAAGAATCCCTCCTTCAATTTACCCAAGGAGCTGTCATCCAGCTTTTACACAAAGACTTCACTTGAATTCAAATCCTGCCTCAGACACTAACAACCTGTGTGATAGAGACCAAGTCATTTAACATTTCTCAGCTTCTGTTGCCTGTGAGGATCATATAAAATTATATATATAAAGTACTTTGCAAACTTTGAAAAGCTCTCTCAATGTTAGCATTTATTATTTTGATTGTAATATTATTAATACTTCTTGTGGCCACTCATTACACTTTTGGGTGACTCTAAATTGTTAGGATGTTTATCCTTATATCCTTATATCTGTTTGTTTCTTTGTCATTTACTTCCGTTGCTACTATTTCTGCCCTCTGGGGCCAAGCAGAAAAAAAGCTTAATCTCTCTTCAAGATTGCAAAAAAAAAAAATTATCATGTCCCTGAGTCATCTCTTCTTCATGCTAAACACCTCCAGTTCCTTCAAATGATTTTATATGGCATAGGCTCAAGGCTCTTCAGCACTGCCATTGCCTTTCTCTGTCTTGGAGGTAGACAGCATGCCTTTTGAATTAGCACATTTAGTCCCCTGGGGCTAAATGATCCCCTGATTCTGCCTCTGAGTCACCCATCTGTGGCTTACCACATGGAACAGGTGCTGCTTCGACTGATGATCATTTATTAAGAATTTCTCCTGAATTGATCATTAAACTCCACACTGAACTTACAATATGAGACTGATATATATATATATATGTGTTTATGTATGTATATATGTATGTATATGTGAGCCATTTATGGATTTACAATCCAGTTGTAAAATTTTTAAAAATTGAGAATTATAAGCAAGATTATATATATTATATATAATGTATATAATTATATATTAAATTGTATGTGCATACATATAATTACAAGCAAAATTATATATAATTCATAAGCAAGTCAATAAACATTTATTAAGCACTTGCTATATATGTGCCAGGCACTGTGCTAAGTGCTAGGGGTACAAAGAAAGGCAAAAGTCAGTCTCTGTTCTCAAGGATCTCATTAATGGGGGAGATAATAGTCAGACAAGGTACGAAGAAGATCTAGACAGGACAAATTGGGATAATTTCAGAGGAAAGACAAGCATTAAGAAGGAGCTGGAAGGGTTTCTGCTAGAAGGCTGGATTTTAGCTGAGACTTGAAGGAAGCCAGGGAAGCCAGGAGATGAGGAGGAAGGGGGTTCCAGGAACAAGGGATAGGTGGGAAATATTCTTGAGTTGCAAGATGGAGCATCCTGTGAAAGAAATAGCAAAGAGGCTTGTGTATGGCAGCCATCACAGTGAGGTGTAAGAACATTGTACTTTTAAACCAAAAGTACAAATGTAATAACAATTTGATTCTACACTTGTTCATTAAGTGCCTATTATATGCAAGGTAAAGAAGGGTGATATACTACTGTCTATGTAACTCTGAACATGTCACTTAATACTCTATTAGAGGCAACTATATGGCATATTGGGTCTGGAGTCAGGGAGACATGAGTTCAAATCCAACTTTAATTAAATCTTTTTATTTGCAAAACATATGTATGGGTAATTCTTCAAGATTAACCCTTACAAAGCTTTCTGTTACAAATTTTCCCCCCTACTCCCCACCCCTCCCCTAGATGGCAGGAAATCCACTACATGTTAATTATGTTAAAATACTTGACAAATCGAATATATGTATACATATTTCCACCCTTATCATTGTTGTTCAAAAAAAAAATCGTATCTACAAGAAAGAAAAATCAGAAAAAGGAAACACAATGAAAGCAAACATCAATTGAGAGTATGAAAATGTTATATTGTGGTCCACATTTCACATCCCTCTCTCTGGGCATATATGGCTTTCTTCACTGAACAATTGGAACGGGTTTGAAACATTTCATTGTTGAAGAGAGCCATGTCCATCAGAATTGATCGTCATATAGTATTGTTGTTGCTGTGTATAATGATCTCCTGGTTCTGCTCATTTCACTCAGCATCATTTCATGCAAGTCTCTCCAGGCCTCTCTGAAATCGTCCTGCTGGTCATTTCTTACAGAACAATGATATTCCATAACATTCATATACCATAATTTGTTCAGCCACTCTCCAATTGATGGGAATCCATTCAGTTTCCAGTTTCTAGCCACTACAAAAAGAACTGCCACAAACATTCTTGCACATGTGGGTCCCTTTCCTTCCTTTATGATTTCTTTGGGATATAAGTCCAATAGAAACGCTGCTGGGTCAAAGGGTATGCACATTTTGATAACTTTTTGAACATAGTTCCAAATTGCTCTCCAGAATGGCTGGATCCATTCACAATTCCACCAACAATGCATTAGTGTCCCAGCCTTCCCACATCCCCTCCAACATTCGTCATTATCTTTTCCTGTCATTTTAGCCAATCTGACAGGTGTGTAGTGGTACCTCAGAGTTGCCTTAATTTGCATTTCTCTGATCAATAGTGTCAAATCCAACTTTAGACAACTTACTATGTGATCCTGAGCAAATTATTTAACTTTGTCTTCCTCAGTTTCTTCACTTGTTAAATATGGATAGTATAATCACCTACTTTACAGAGTTGTTATGAGGATCACATGAGACAATATTTGGCAACGTCTAGCACATAGTAGGTGCTTAATAAGTACTTTTTTCCTTGTGAGAAATTATGAATGTGAATTTACTGGGAAGCATGAAAAGACATATAAAACTGTTGCAAAGTGAAGTAAATAGAGCCAGAGTAAGATATGCAATGATTACAACATTGTGAATAGAAAGAATAATAGCATCAAGAAACCCCAGACACTGTGTAATTGTAACAACCATGCATGGTCTCAAAGAAGAGATGAAAAAAATGCACCTCTTGCAGCTTTTTTGCAGAAATAGAGGATTGTAGGTATGGAATATTATCCAGCTGTTGATTAGTTTTATGACTGGACTGTTTTTTTCTCTCCAGTGTTTCTTTTATTTTGCTTTAGGAGATGAAATCTCAGGGAGAGAGAAGAGAGACATATGTGGAAACAGAAGTGAACTAAAACTAACAGATATCGATATCTTTAAAAAAAAAAAAAAGAAATGAAACAATGCCTGCACTCAAGGAATTTGCAATCTACAACTGAAGAATATAATCATTGGTTGCTGTTCTCTTGCCTTTTTGTCTTTTAACTCTGCTCTCTCATTCTCTCTCTCTCTCTCTCTGTCTCTCTGTCTCTGTCTCTCTGTCTCTGTCTCTGTTTCTCTGGTCTTTGTCTCTGTCTCTCTCTCCCCTTCTCTCCCTCTTTGTTACTTTTACTGTGTATCTCTGTCTCTGTCTCTCTGTTTCTGTCTCTTCCTCTCTTTGTCTCTGTCTCTGTCTCTCTTTTTCTATGTCTCTCTTTTTGTCTCTCTCTGAGACAAGGGGTCTTTAGAATCCACTGAACCTATTTAAGCAGCACCAGGTACTAGAGCACTTGCCCGTTCATCAGTTCCAGGTCCTCCTGTGTATTAGCTCTTTGACTTGGGACAAGTCATGTAATCTCTTTGATAAGTCACTTAATAGCTTTAGTTTTTCAACTCTAAAATAGGTTTGAGATGACTCTCATTATTAACTTCACCAGCCTGATGTAAGGATCAGGTATAAATCACATATTCTGGTAACTGCAGAGCCCCATCTATATGAACTTTTAGTATCAGTGGGTAGGATTACAAAGGAAATGGAAGGCAGATTCAGCACCCTTCAAGAGCTTAATAGGGAAACCGGACACACATTAGACATAAGAATACTCAGGTAGACAGCAAATAGTGTAAATAATTAGTACAGCAAACTAAATACCTAACAGAGTCAAGGAAAAATGCAAATGTAAGAATAACTCCTCTACTTACCCAAGAGATTCTCTTACATAAGTCAGGTGAATTAACCAAGCTTCTCACACACTCTGAGCTGGCTTTGGAAGGAGACCAGTCTGAAAGGAGGCAGGAGGGCATTTCAAAGAGAGAAGAATGATCTATGCAAAAGCCTGAGGGCATGGAATGAGGAAGTCAGGTGTGGTGTGTACAGTTCTGATGAGCTTGGCTTCTGGAGGACTTTCTGTGCTGAACTGATGACTCCACCAGGAAGCTGCCCAAACACATTCATTCCCCAGGTACCCGGCGCCTGGTCTGAGTCCAAGCTGGTATTGTCAGAGGATTCCACTGTACCCAGTTGGCTAATACAACAATGCCCTTTCTCTACAGGACAGGAAAGCTTCTGTGGGGCAAGACAACTCCAGGAAATCCCATTTTGACCCACGATTCCTGCAACAATACTTTATTCTTGCTCTGTTCTATTAGAGGGCACAGCAAGGGTAGAAATAATAAGCACATTATTTCCTCCTAAATTGTAAACAAACTAATCGTATTTATTTGGCTTCCTACAGTAGGAAAAAAAATGATTCTTTAAAGCATTCCTCATTTGGAATAAAGTAATTAATTTTCCTTTGCTGATCCATCGGTTTCCTTAAATATATCTATAACAAGATCCTTTAGAGAAATCTTCCTTATTTCTTCTATTGAATTGTAAGATAACTCAGTATTTCATTTTATCTGTCATGAATTTTAGTTGTTTCCACAACTGATAAAATGAAATATTATATATGTATACCTTTATATACATATATAATATTTATTTAAATAGATATGTATGTGCATATGTGATGTGTTTGGGGTACAGAATCAGATGATGAAATTGAGAAGAGCAATTCTTACCAAATGTTAGGGTTTGGTTGTGTGAAGAATTCGTTTTTCTTTGGCAAAAGGTAGGTTTATTTATGAGAAAAGGTTGCAGATAAAATGAAGAGGTAAAATAGACACCAGAAGTTGCAAATATGAAAGAGCTGGGCAAGTATATAGTTAGACATCAAAGTGGTTTTAACAAGTAGCAATGGAAAAGGCAACTTCCCTAGGCGAACTCACAATTAATCAGGAGAAAGGGTATATTCCATGAAGTGAAAATATGCCCTTAACTGATAGGTTGAATCCATAGAGGAGTTTCAAACCTTAAAAGAGTTAGTTAGCTATAAGAAGGAGAAAGATACCAAGAGGGACTATAAGATTAAACTAATCCTCATCTGTACCCTACCCTGCTTGCCTCAGAGATCATTTTATCAGTATTTTAGACTTTTTCTGCCAACTTCAGTGACCCAGAACCTGATCATAAGTATATATACAACTGGCTTTAGAAAGATGTAGTTTTAAATTTGATCTCCAGATAGCTGTGTGATCCTGATCAAGTCATATAACATCTCTGAGCACCTGTCTTTTTATTTGTAAAATGGTGATAATAATAGCAGCTATATCATTTGGCTGTTGGGAGGATCAAATGAAATAAAATACTATAAATATATATGCATGTGTATACATATATGTATATGCACATAGAGAGACCTGTGTGTATTTATGTATATGTGTGTTACATATACATCATACATACATATGTGAATAAAGATACACACAAGTGACTTGAATGAGACATTTTGGTTCTGTAGTTTTTCAACTGGAGTTAGAAAGACCTAGTCTCAAATTCGATCTAAAGCTAGCTGTGTGATCCTGAGCAAGTCATAACATCTCTGAGCGCTTGTCTTTTTATTTGTAAAATGGTGTTAATAATAGCATCTGTATCACTGGGCTGTTGGAAGAATCAAATGAAATAAAACACTATATAATATGTATGTACATATATATATATATAGATGTATATGTATGTTTTTATATGTGTATGTTATTATACATATACAAATATGTGAATAAAGATATAAGTGATTTGAATGAGACATCTTGGCTCTGTAGTTTTTTAACTGGAGTTAGAAAGACCTGATCTCAAATTTGATCTCCAGCTAGCTGTGTGATCCTGAGCAAGTCACATAACATCTCTGAGCATTTGTCTTTTTACTTGTAAAATGGTGATAATAATAGCAGCCATATCACTGGGTTGCTGGGAAGGTCAAATGAAATAAAACACCATATAAACAACATATATTATTACCAACAGAATATTCTGCATTCCTAGGGAAGATTTAGCCATATCAAGTATTATCATACGATACCCCTCTCATCAAGTCGGGCCAAACTTTAGCCATTCTTAGAATATATATAACTCCAACTGTGTAATCATCAGAAACACAAATACAATTTGTGGCTCAATTCAGATGCCACCTTTCTACCCATAATCTTTTTTGATCTTCTCAATTATATTCTCATTTTCCTGGATTATTAAAATGTAAAATGTCAGAGCTGGGAGAAACTTTAGAACATTGAACATAGAATGTCAAACTGAAAAGGACCTTGGGACAAAGAATGTCAGGGCTGGAAGGGAATTTTTAATATAAATATTAGCTCAGGAAACAAAATTTGAGTATGTAAAAGAGAATGTCAGTGCTGGAAGGGAATTTTGAAAATAAAAATTTTTAAATTAATTTTTATTGATAAAAATGCTCTTTTCTTTCTGAAATTATTTTGTATTTACTTATCTCTGTACTCAGGGAGCAAAACCAGGAGCTGTGTGTGGAAGCTGCAAAGAAGCAAATTTTGGCTTGAGGTTAGGAAAAAATTCCTAACAATTAGAGCTGTCCCAAAGTAGAATTGGCTGTTTCCAGAAATAGATTCCCCTTAATCAGAGGTCTCGCTAAGCATCTAATGGATAACTATTTGCCAGATATATTGTTGAGGGGTTTTCTTTTGGGGTGTGGTTTGGACTTGATGTTTCCTGTCAAATAAAAATTATATGGTTTTGAGTTCAAATCCTATCTTACACTCTTATTAGTGGTATGATCCTGGAAGCCATTTAAGCTCTAACTATATAAGTTTCCTCATTTGTAAAGTGGGGATAATAACAGAATCTACTTCACAGGGTTATTGTGAGAAAAGATAAACAAAGGAAAAAGAGAATGAATTAAAGAAAAAAGAACAAAAGGAAGAAAGGAAGAAAAGAAGAGAAAGAAGGAAAGAAGGAAGAAAAGAAGGAAGGAAATAAAAGAAAAAAGAAAAGGAAAAAAAAAAGAAATACACCTGAAACAAGCAAGGACTGCTACCAGAATAGGTAATATGCAGCCTAGAGATGATTTTCTATAGAAAGGGAGGCAGCTCTACAGAGGAAAAGAACTTTGGATTTGAGTTCAGGCAATATGGATTTCACTCTTCCTCTACCCCTCTGCATACTCTGTTATCCAGGGACAAAAGCCTTCTTGTTGTTCCTTGAACACAGCACTCCAACTCCTATCATTAGTTGTCCTCCATATTTATAACTTGCTTTCTCCTCATCTGCACATCCTACTTCCTTCAGATAAAGTTCCACCTTCCACAAGAAGTCTTTCCTCTTAAGACTTATCTCTGATTTATCCTGTATGTAGCTTGATTGTACACAATTGTTTGCCTGTTGTCTTTCTCATCAGACTGTGAACTCTTTGGGAACAAGAACTGTTTTTTGTCTTGCTTTATGTTCCCAATACAGCACAGAGTAGATGTTTCACAAATACCTGTTGAGTTAACTTAATTCAAGTTCCAGAAGGAGATGGGAAGAGATTAGGAAGAATCTCACTTGGATTATGATGCTGCTCTCAGGCTAAAATACTGGATTCTAGAATACTGGATTATGATGCTGCTCTCAGGCTAAGATACTGGATTCTAGAATACTTGATCTAGAACTGGCTGGAATCACAGGGATCATAAAGTCTAACTCCCTGACTTGACAGATGAGGAAACAGCGTTCAGGGAGTAACTGGATGTCACACAGGTAGCAAGTACCAGAAGTAGTATATGAATCAAGGTCTCTTCTGATTTGGGGGATCCTGCTCTTTCCACTGATCCTACTGGGTCTTCAGTCTGGCTCAGAAAAGTGATGTATAGTGATTCTCTAAAACCAAGATGATCTATGTTTGAGATGATGATTAAACATGAGCTAGTTACTTATTGATTCATATGTATAGAGGATGTAAAGCTCAATGATGAATATAGACAGAGAAAATTGGGAAAGCATTTAATGTATCCACCCAATTTCCTTCCAGCTTTTTGATGCCTTAGATTTGAGTCACTGGGCTTTGTTTGCTTTATACTAAGGGGTATTTAATCACTGTTCCCCTTCTTTTCTCCTACACTTAGGATAAGTATCCCTCTGATAGCTGAGTCATAAGAATACTAGCCTTAACTGAGACAGATGACATGGGGGAGTTTGGATTCAGCAGTCCTTCCTTTGGCAGGGAAAGGGGGTAGGAGGGGAGAAACCAAGTTGTTCCCAAGTTTAGTCTCTAGATTTTCAAAGTTCAGCAATGAACATCTAGCTTGGGAATAATGAATAAACCCACAGTCCTTTGTTTGCAAACCTCCAAAATGTTCAGCAATCCAGTTCTCCTTTACCAGAGAATGAGTAATGATGAACCCAGGGTGGAAAGAGAAGGAAAAGCAGAATTTTTTTTCACTGCTCAGCGAAAATGATGTTTATTACACTGCTCTGGGATCAATCTAGAGAGCATAAAGACAGAGTATGCTCCAGACAACAAAATGAAAGGGTCACAAATTTAAGGTTTTTTAATTACAGTCTTAAGAGATGGCAGGAAAATTTTGAGACTTACACACACATACCTGGGAAACTAGGAAAAGATAAGGAATAAAGGCAGATATTATCATATGCAACTGAACAAATGAACTATATAAACAGTGAAATGGAAGAATGATGGCCTAATCCCAAAACAAGTGGGGAGATTATCAATCAATATTAGGCTGTGGGGGGTAAGGGACATGAAATCTAAGTGTTGCTAGTGATTAGGGTTATTAGAATCAGGAAGACCTGAATTCAAATTCTGCCTTATATACTCAATAGTTGTGTGACTCTGGGCAAATATCTTAACCTGTCTTACCTTCAGTGTCCTAATCTGTAAAATGGAGATAATAATAACATATATTGCCAGGGTCATTGTGAGAATCAAATGAAGCAATATATGTAAAGTGCTTTGCAAAGCAAATAATATAAAATTCTGGCTGTTATTGTTACTATTATTATCTCATTCCTGCACCACCACCCTTAGCCATGGGGCTTTGTCTCTAACACAAATACACCTGCTCATGTTCCCCCCACATCCCCTCATTCTTCCATTTTGGAAGCTCCTGATTTCTTCTCTTCCCTGTAGATGCTTCAGAGAAACTATAATTGAACTTCTGCCATTCTTGACTTCTTCCTTTCCCTCACCCCACATTTCCAATAAGTCGTCAAATCCTGTCCTCTCTGTTTTTAAGACATCTTTCACTTCTGTCCCTTTCTCTTTATTCATGCATCGTGTTGTTGTTTATCCTTCATTCTTGAAGAGGACCAAGACATCAGGGAGGTGATACCGTGACGTGCAAATGAATTGGATTTAAGTGAGGGAGGATTATGCAAGGTCACCTGTTTCATTTTCCCCTCCAGAGTCATCTGGGTCCAGTAGTCAGATATAGCTGAGGACAACTGGAGATGACCCTGGATGCAGTGGGAGACCTTGGCCTTTTTAATCTAGGTCTTCAACAGGTTTCAGTTTGACTGAGGTCACACCCATTCAGTGATCAAGGCTAGATAGCAATTGAGTAAGAAATCTTTTTCCACCTAGTCAAAACAAAAATCTAAATAAATAAAGTCCCTCAGGTTTTCTGGTCAAAGCAAAAATGATTGCTGTTTACATTTAATCTAAGTCAATTAGGATCCATACCATCTAGGCAGAAGGAAGAAACATAAGGAGTTCATGGAAACATAACATTGTCATATAGGGGGGGCATTTTTGCCTGAAGTAAAATGGCTGATGATTGTTTTGGCTTCCTGGAAAGATGGAAGAACTGATGTACTGGATCTGGACCTCAGGTTGCTAGGTAGAAAAGAGAAAACAAATCTTTTGGTGGATGAGAGAGAGAAGAAAACTAAAAGCCCCTATGTGTGAGGGCAGATTTCTAAGAGTCTAGAGAAAGGAGAGAGAGTCCTAGAACTTAATTTAGTGGATGAAGCCAAGCCGAGAGGGGATCTACCTCCTTAGTGAAGGCCCTTATCATCTCCCTCTAGATTTAAATCACCTCTTATTTGATCTCCTGGTATCCAGTTCCCTGTTCCAGTCTTTCCTCCATTAAAACAAATTTTTTCTAAAGGGTAAGATTGGCCATATCACCTTTCTGTTCAATAATTTCCTTTTGACTAGGATCTAGGTGGATAGAGCAGTGGGTTTGGGATCAGTTTGAATTTCATGTGTTCAAATCCAGCTCAGACACTTCCTAACTCTGTGACACTAGGCAAATCATTAAACCCTCTTTGCCTCAGTTTCTCTTTTGTAACTTGAACTGAAGAAGGAAATGGCAAATCATTCCAATATTTCTACGAAAAAATTCCAAGTGGGATCACAGAGAGTTGGATGGGACTGAAAAACAATAACAACCACAAATATTATTTCATCTCCACCTTATTCTTTTTGCATTTCTATTTTGTTTAAATTTTATAATGACTAATGTCAGTGGCAGGGGTAGGGATGTGGGGCAATCAAATGGAGGCTATATGATGTCATTAAGTAAATATTATAGAAAAGATTCCTATTTAGGTACTGGGTGGCCTAAAGGGTCTCTGAGGTCATTTACAATGAAGTTTTATAATTTACATGATCATTCATATAGTAGTATGTGTATATAATTTATAAAAATATTATGTATACACATATACTTACAGATACACATATACACATACATACACACTCATTTATGGGAGTCAATGCTGACAAGTGCATTACTATTAGGGTATTAGGTCAAAAAGTTTGAAGAATATTGCTCTAGTCAGATTAGCAGAGAGAAGTTAGGAACTACAAAAGAATGATGCTTCCCTAAAGAAAGGGGAAAAAGCTAGTTTTTGTAAAGCTGAGGTGTTATTAAAATGTAAATAGGTTTGCTCTTTAGCAGACTCATGTTTTTAAAGTGTACATAGGACTCAAGTTGTGCCAGTTCCTGAAAGGTCAACAAAGGCAAACATGTGCGGCCTTTTCATTGGACATTGATGTTATGATTCTTTGGAAAAAAATTTAACCAGAAGTTACTCCCCCAAATTGGTCCTTGTGGCCTAGCAGGCCTATCACTCAAAGTTAATTGCTTACTATTTGTGTTTTCTAGTACATAGGAAATGATGGCTTACTTGAAATAACATTTTTGGAACTATTTTGAAATGAGCTAGAGTATGTGAATTTCTTATTGAAAACACAGTTTGTGATTTGTTGTTTTTGTTGTTCCTTTAGAACCTGTAGACTGAGAGACAGAGGGAGTATTCTCACTTAGTGATTTGAGCTCTTTAGAGAATTTCTAATAATAGTCTAAGAGGTTTCTGCTTTAAAAAGCAAGTAATTGCCTGATCATGTTACAAATATATGTCTCCTTTATGACAACAAGCACACATATGTTTGAAGTATTATAGGTTTGTTTCTTCAGCAATTTGAAACTGTTATGATCTTGCACATGATGATTTTGGTGTTCCTGCAGTCATTACACCAAACCTTGACCACCTCTGACTAAGCACAATTTGTTCTTGCAGATTATCAACCTCTCATCAAATTGTTTTCAAACTGCCACAAGATTGCTATATTTGAGTGCCTACCATTTCCCACTGGATGGTCAGATAGCATGCTCATACCCTTATTTGCATTCTCTATGGGCACCAAAGTAATTCCCTTATTCCCTTTTATCACCCTGTAATCATAACTCATTGGATCTATAATCATGTGATCAAGATGTTAATTAGGATTTATATTCTTGCAGCACAGATGTTAGGCTGTTTGAAAACTTTGATCTTTGGTTATGTACATTATAAGTACCCATTTGAAATCATCAGAAACAAATTTATATTGTTTTTCATTGCAGTAATAAATCTATTTTCTTATTTTTACTTACTATCTATCTATATTTCTTGTCTTCTAACTAGTAGATTTTTATGAGAACTTATTAGCAATACTAGTCAGTCATTCAGCAATTTTTTTTTAATGTAGGGTAGCTGTTTTTGTTTTGGTAGAGAGGAAGAAAATGACATCTGAAAAGACTCTTTACAAAGGCTAGCTTATATGTAAATGTTGTTAAAAACAAACAAGGCAATATATATCACTGAATATTAAATCCATTTATTAATCAATACAATGTTTGCCATTAACCAGTAGAAAAGTAAATTTTTTATCATAAGCTATTGATTCTTATTAGTTTGTTGGGAACAAAAATACATAATGAATTTCCATTTCTCAGCAAAAGAACTTGTAAAATCCTACCATTTTCTACCATATTTATAAATATTTTCACCTTGTTTTTGTTTTAAATCGAAATAATAGAAATAAATTTGATGGAGAACCAAATTTAAAGATGGGTTTTCTCTGGTGTTAAGCCAAATATTGCAATCTTTGTTCATATAAAAAAGTCCAATACTGAAATTAAGTTTACACATGATTATTACATTATGTTAAACATACTTCAAGATATAATTTATTTCATTAAAATGTCATTTGTATTTAGACAAATTTGTAAAATAAAGCAATTTAATGTGAAGTCCCAGAGACACTAGCAAAAATATGATGTTCTGATGAATTATTCTTCTGATTCTTACAGAATGTTCCACATAAAATATTCATGATTATTCCCTAGTTTCATAATTTTATATTTAGCTTCATAATTATGTTATAAATCATAATTTATATTTTATAATATATAATATAAATTTTAGTTTGACGTTTTGGGGGCAAAAGTTATCATTGTCGTTACTGGTAGCTCTTAATGAATAAATGATATTAGGACAAGTATATTCAATTCCCAATACATTTTTGGTTGTGAAAAGAGTTTGAAGGATAAAAACCATTAGAGTAACTGATAGAGAGCCATCATAGGAGTCCAAGAGACCTGTGTTCAAATCCTACCTCTGAATCATTCTTCTGTATGACCCTGGCCAGACAGAGAGAGAGAGAGAGAGAGAGAGAGAGAGAGAGAGGGAGGGAGGGAGAGAGAGAGAGAGTTTTGAGACCAGGAACTCTATCCCTATACGTGAGCCTTAGCTACACCTCTTAACTTTGATATCCCAAAACAACTTGAGTTTCACTGACATAAGAAATTGCTTACCAAGAGCAATAGACCAAGTCAAAAATTAAAAATCTCAAATGGGCAATGAGCGAAACCCAGAACTGAATAGGGATCTTTAAATCTGGTTCTGTGATTTTACTAGTATGGGGAAATTCCAAATAAAGAAATTCCTTATACTAATTTGGGTTGGCATCTTTTCTGCAACTTTTAGTCTTGGAGTATTGCTGAGAATACTTCTAAGTTAAGTGACTTGTCCAGGGCAACACACGGGGTCAAAGGTAGCTCTGGAACACAGGTCTTCCTGGCTTTAAGACTGGCTATCTGCTAAGCCAATGTTATTGAGTTTTTTTTAAATGATATTTGATTCTTTGTGACTTTATTTGGTATTTTGTTGACAAAGATAATGGAGTAGTTTTCCATTTCCTTCTCCAATTCATTTTACAGATGAGGAAACTGAGGCAGAGTGAGTGACTTGCTCAGGATCACACAATTTGTAAGTGTCTGAGGCTGGATTCAAACTTGTGAACAGGAGTTTTGGTAACTCCATGTTTACTCCATTATCTGTTGTATCACCTAACTATCCCCGTATCAATATACCTTTAGAAATTAATCTTTAGAAAATTGTGCAGTACTTTTAATGATCATAGATTTCTAACTGAAAGGCAAATTTTTATTATAAGTATTCTTCTGGTGATGTGACACTGGAATATTGAAAAGGACTGTCTCTTAAGAATTTAAGTGGAGACTTGCCTACAGATGTGATAGATAAGTGTGTGATGGATATGAGCCCACTGTGGTGCAATACAAATAAATTGCTTTAAAAAAAGTTGCATAAAGGTCATCAGAGAAATCGGTGATCAGGGAAAAAAAGATGGCCCTGTCACATGAGAGTGATGGACAAAGTATACAGTTCTGCTGGTATCCAAACCATATTAAGAGACTCTTAGGAAGGACCATCAGGTTTTTACCTGGATCCTCTGGGGAGGATTCATGAGAAATGAAAAAAAAGAAAAGAAAAGAAAGGATGGGAAGGCAGGGATGGGCTGTCAATGGCATAATTGGAGCAAATATCAAGGTCTGGGAGATCATGGATCCACTGAAATATCAAGAGATGGATCAGAGTATAATAACTAAAAAATGGAATTTGTCCAGTCAAGAGTCTTCTTGTTCTGACATCAACAACCTGCCCACCCAACCCTAAGACAAAGAAGAGCATGTGATTCCTAGCAGAGTCAGGAACACTTGAATTCAAATTCTGCCTCTGGCATAAATTGATGGGTGATCTGGGTGAGTCATTCATACCTCATTCTGTATGATTCTTGTCCACAATCCTCCACAAATTCTCCAGAGAGAACCAATGCAATTTGTTGGAGGCTACTGTCTGGGTCTGCATTGAGCCTGTCCATCTGTTATTACTTATTCTCACTATATAACCAGTCCACGTTCACTTCTGGTTATACCTAGTCTTGTTGAGAAGCACCATGGGAAAGAAGACTTCATCAGAAGACCATGAGTCATATTTTCAGCTCCCCTCAACTTCCTTCATGATTGTAGGCAGGTCACTTCTACTTTCTGGTTCTCAGTTTCTCCATCTGTTTAAAAAAAAAAAAAAAGCTTGAATTAGATCTCTAACATCTAACTGGGCCCTATTATTCTTGCTTTTCCCAGCTAGATAGAACAGTGAATGGAGCACTAAATATGGAATCAAGAAGAGCTGAGTTCAAATTTTAGCTCAGACACTAGCTGTGTGACTCTGGGTGAGTCGTTTAATCCTATTTGTCTTAGTTTTTTCATCTGTAAAATGAACTGGAGAAAGCAATAGCAAACTGCTTCAGTATCTTTGCCAAGAAAACCCCAAATGGGGTCTTAAACAGTTGGACACAATTGAAATGACTGAACAACAAAATTCTTTTTATTAAGGGTAAAGAAAGACAAAATCAAAGAAATTTCAGTTACCAGAAGGAAAAAAAACCATGAAATTATATTAAAAAACTATTTTGCCAAATTTTTCTTTGCTATAACATAAATATTATCAACCTATAAATAACACAAAATCAAAATAGTTGTACTTCAGAACCTATTTTTATTTTGACTAAAATAGAGAGAGGAAGGTAGGTCTGAGTTGGAGATACTCTTTGACTAGAGAATATGAACTAATTAGAATACAACTAGATCACAATTAGTTTGAATAATGAATCCCATGAAGTGATCATATTATTCAAATTTTCATATTTCCATTGGGCTAGAACCAATTAACAATCATATTTCACATGTAATTATTATTTCAAATAGTACAAATTTAAATAATGCAAGCATTTCTTAGATTCCTTATTTGCACTAAATGGAACCTAGCTATAATTACTATAAACCAGTAGTCTCCAAGCTTTTGCTGAGATTGTATATATCTATAATAGGAAAATATTGAGCATGCATCCCCAATAGGTATATATGTATGTACTTATTTGTAAATTTACATGTGTAATATTATGCTGGAAATTATGGATTTTATAAAACTTGGCCAAAAATGGAAATGTAAAAATTTGAGATAAATAGAAAATAACAATTTATTTCTTAATGGCACAGGGATTTTTGCTCATGTTAAAATGTTACTATTAATAATTATATTTTAAGGAGAGCAATATGATTGGCTATATTTCTTTATTACTGAGGACATAGCAATTCAAAGGTCTGATTCCAAGTATAGGTTATTTTGATGCCTTTTTAAAATTGTTATTATAATTAATGGAAAAAATGAAACTTTACAAAGATACCATAAATCCAGATAGAAGAAATCAACCATCAGTTATACTTCACTTAAACATGATACTGATTTTTCAGTCTTCTCCACCAGTTATTTCAAAGAATTTTTTCAAAATTCAGTTATTGAAGACCCATTGTTCCTGATGTCAATCAATTGTTCTTGCAAATTAATTGGCTGGTGCTGCATTTTTAAATTTTTTTTTGCAAATTTATTCAAAACCCAAATGAAACTCTGAAAGATTTTAAAATATATTAGAAAATTCTGCTTCCAATTTTTTAAAAGTATTCAGACATTTTTTAGATGATATATTTGTTGTTTTTAGCAACTCAGAAAACATCAATTACCTGGGAGGAGAGAGTAGTCAACAAGGTCAAATATTTAGACAGAAAAAAAAGGACTTCAGATTTGGTTATTAAGAGGTCATCGATAACTTTGAAGAGACCAGTTTTAGTTGAATCAATAATCAAAGGTCATGAAAAGAATGAGTACCTAGGAGAGCAGAAAAGTGATGTCCACAACAGAAATGGGTGAGTTTGAAGAAGAATTGGGTTGAGGTGGAGGGGAATGATGTAATGAAATCTGCCACACAAATCACAACCCATTCATGTCTGTCCATGGATATGCTTTTCATTCTGTCCTGGGGGGAAAGGGTGTGAATGGAATTGGGTTCTTAATCACTAATCCACTGCTCAGGAGCACAAAACACATCAATAAAAGGTTATTGCTACAGCCAAGAGGCGATGGTGGAGGTTGGGGAAAGCAGGTGGTTGGTACACTGAGTGGAGGAGGATATTCACAGTAACATGTACTCCATTGCTATGAGTACTTAGGCCACGGTTTTCTAGTCCTTGGGGCAGAAAGGAGCAGGTTGGGAACTTATAAAAGATCAGGGCAGATGACAGCAGTACTGTTTGAAAGGGTAGTGTAATTGTATTGGGGACAAACCCCATGGTTGACTCTCAATGGAAAGGTGACATAACCCATTTTACTACTTGGCTAACTTGAGATCATGCTATAGATGCCTTGAGGTTATGGCCCATCCCACTGGAGTTGTGCAGCCCCCACTTTGAAGATCAAAGGTCTAAGCAGGGGTATTCATTCAGCATTGCCAAACCAGATTGCACTCCAAATCTTTGGGATGGGGGGGGGAGGTGCAAGACCTCATAGAAGCTGGCTATCAAAACATCAAAAAGTTAAAATCCATAAAATAAATATAAATGAAGACATTTAAAAAAAAAGCTCCAGCTGGCTGCTGTATTAGTGATTTACAGAGCTCCGTATTTCTGATTAGCCTGCTACTTCCATCTATGACTTAGGGGTTAGAAAAAACTGTGGCTGGGAGCTCATTCTTATGCTTTCCCATCTTTAAGACAGATATTAGGCTGGAATTATATCCATTACACACCAGATATCTTCAGTTTAGAGCAACAATTCTATTTTGAAGTTACACTATAAAAGTCATTTTCCCTGGTCCCAATTGGGTCAGAAAAGGGACAGAGATAAGTAATTCTACCAGCAGGTAACAGTAGCTAAATTTCTGCCAACTTGGCTTCCCTCCCATCATATACTTATTGCACAAAAGACAATCATGTATAAAAAGCAAACATATTTATCAAAGAAAGTAATAAAACAGCAATCAGGAAAGTCATAGAGATTAGTTTAGCTAAAAGAACACACAAAAGTCAGCAGCATTTTATGATGTAGGAATAAGACAAAATCTCAGTTCAACTAAGGAGAAAATTAACTCATTCTGGTGTATATACTGTGGGTCAGACCCAAACCTAGATATATAAAGACAAAAATGAAACAGCTGCTACCTGTAAGCAAATTACTTAGTCTGCTAGTAAAATACAAATACTTTACTCTTGCATTTTTAGCCTTCTGCAATTTGATTTAAAGCTACTTTCCCACATTTACACCAAACTAATCTTTCTATGTTCTAGTCAAACTCAATATATCATCTCCCACCTCCATACATTTGCCCAGACCCTGTATCTGGAATACTCTCCCTCTTCCCCTTCACCTCGAAAAATCTTTGTTCTCCTGATCAAATGCCTCCTTCTCCACAAAGCTTACCTTTATCCTACCAGTTGCTCATGCGACTTCTATCTCCGATAACTTTGTAATAATTTGTGTACTTGTTGGATCTTTCCAATATTCTTTAAATTCTTTGAAGATAGAAATTATTTAACTTTGTATCTTTACTCCCCAGAAAAGTATCTTTTACATAGTAGGAATATAAATATTTGCAGTTGTTTCTAATTATCACATATGATTCTATACCTTGGCAATTCTACTTTTTAAGGGGAAGGGTCATTTTTAAAAAGCCCAATTTTCCCTCCGCCTTCTAACCCAAACTGCTAGAACTCTTGACTCTTGATGGAAAAAAAAAAGATGCTTAATTAAGAACTGAGGCATAGAAGTGAAGACATTTCTTTCTATAGTCCTGTAAATGATAACAGATGAGTAATCATGAAAATCAATATTGGTATAAATCTAACCTAATCCAGGAAGGATGAGCACTTGAATCATAAAAATTCCATGCTATTTATATGCTGCCACAAAAAGAAGAACATGTCTTTATCCTAAATGGAAAAGTACAAATATTGGAATAAAAAAATTTTAATTGATGAAACAAGAAACTTCAACAGTTAATCCTGCCTAAAGGGCAGATTTTCATTCTGTACAAATGCTACTGTATGTGGGTTACTCAGAGTGGGTAACCAAATATCTGAGGACAAGTAATTAGCTTAACATCCCTGTTCTGCATATGCTTGTCTGACACACAATTTACAGAACACACCCACAGAAGGGAAAAAGAAAGACTGTGGAATATTTTTTCCAACCTCAAAAGCTTTGAGGTCTACTTTTTCGCCATTCAAAAATTGTTTACTTTAGTGATATTAAGATAAGCAGGAATGGTCTATTTTTCCCTTGCTATATAAGGACAGAGAAGTAGCATTTCTTATACATTATTCTTCAATCTCCCTTCTTCCCATTTCAGGTAACAGAAAATATTGTATTGTTTTCTCATGTATTACTTCAGTGTTGCAAAATAAACAGAAGAGGTTGGTTGACTAGCTGTATTATCTTCTTAACAAAAGTCTAATTTAATGGTAGAATTAAAATAACTCCTCTTTGAAACAAACAAACAAACAAATCACAGGGAATTAATTAAAAAATTTCTATAGTTCCTAACAGTTTTCAAAGTATTTTCCTTACAACAACCCTGTGAGAATGGAAGTGCAAGCATTATTATGCACGTTTTATAGATAAGGAAACTGGTACACAGAAAGGTTAGTGGCTTACCTTTGATCATGTGGTTAATAAGTAGAAAAACTTATTTGGAAAGATATTTGAATCCACATCTTCTTTCCCCAAGCCCAGTTTCTCTTCACTACACCAGACTGTCCCTCAAATTAACCTTATAGTGACAGGGTCATGTAGTGTTTCTAAAGCTTTGACAATAGATAGCAAGCTCTGGCAGGTTATATAAAAATTTAAAGCTTGTCTCTTTCCAAAGACCAATCTAGCTAATGGTAATCAAGTTTTCAATCAAGGAAATCTATAAAATAAAGAAAAATTCAACAACAACCATAACAAAATCTCTCATTTTTTTGTCTCTTCCCCTCTTCTGCTTTTGCAATGGCAGGAGCAAAGTAGCTGAAAAGGGACTGAAGAGTTAAAATAGCACGGCTTCTGGCCAATCTGCAAACACTAATTTAACTGCTGGCAGTCTAAATGTGAGCTCTTTTTCCAATGTCTGATAAGTAGATGTTACAGGGTAACATATGGTAAGTGAGGTCAAAGGAATGGTGGATGAACTGATATGATCATGCATACTAATTTTCAGTGATTTTAATGCAAATCTGCACATAGGAAAGAATGGCTAATATATTATACATATATATGCATCCATATGTATCAGTGTGCATATGTGTTTATATGAGTGTATATATATGTAGATATGTACATATCTACATTTATATCTATATCCATTCTTTCATTCTTCCATCTTTCCATTTCTCTTTCTCTCTCTCCATCTATCAATTAATCTATTTGTCTATCTATGGAAGTATAGCTTAAGAAAGAGACCAAAAGCTAGTAAAACCTCCAAAAGCCTTATAACTGAATACCTCAAGTACTTTTTTTTTTCAGAATAGAATCTCCAAATGAAATTGACTACATCTTATGTAAAGGGACTCTAAGTGAAACAAAAGATTGAGACCTTTTTAGTCTTCTCTAGTTGGCCCTAACCTTGTCTTATGTATAGAAACACAAAAGGGAAAATTTTAAAAAGTTTCTTCATTGAAGTTTTACTCTTGGTACCTTTTCTGATTGAGGAAGTTAAGCCTCAATAATAATTGCCTCAACAAAGGGGATATGATTAGAATTAAGAACTAAAATGGATTTTTAATTATACTTGATGTGAGTTGGACACAAGGAAACTAGGAAGGGAAATTTAAAGGAACAATTCAAAGAGCAGATATGGCTATCTGTTATGTTCTGTGAGAGGTCTGGTTGAGTGACATCACCATTGGCTGAGACAACTACTGCAGACTTCCTAGTAGAAAAGAACTTTGGAGGACACCCTCTGAGAATGTAGGGCAGAGTTGTAGGTGGGCTTGACAAATACAATTCAAACAATCCATCCAAAGGCAATAAGAAGGATAAAAGAATAGGTCATGGGAGCTGGCTGAAATAGCTATAGCTCTCCCTGCACTAACCAAAATATCTCTAGTGAATGTTGAATAGGGCAGGGCTTTACTTAAATTTTTCCCATTTATGACACCTTTCAGGCCAAGAAATTTTCACATAATTCTGAATATGCAAGCATAGAAAATAGGTATACAAATTAAACATTTACTGATAAGTCATAATTTTGAGATACCCACATTCAGTTATATTTTCATCTTCATTACAATCACCTAATACCCTGTCCTCAGCTTATTAAAGTGTGGTTTGCAACTTCATATGGTCATATATTAGGTAATTATAATGAAGATAATAATAATAATGACAAAAGGTCTTATTATATGGTATTCTGAAGTTTGCAAATTCCTTTTCAAATTTTCTCTCATTTTATCCTCACAGCTCTCTGAGGTAGGTGTTATTATTATTATTTCCATCTTAGAAATGAGAAACTGAGATAGACATAGGTTAAATAATTTACCAAGAACCACACAGTTATAAAGTGTCTGAGGCTAGATTCAAGCACAAAGTTTTTTTGTTTTTTGGGGGGTTTTTTGGCTGCAAGTCCAGCATTCTCTCTACTGTGCCATGTAGCTTCCTGTACATGAACCTGAGGATAGCTGGATGGTTGAAAAGTAGCGATAGTTATAGGTAAGAGGCCCAGTGGGGAATAATGTTGATCTATTGGCCAGTAAGATATGGCTGAGAAGCAATGTCAAGCTAAGGGGAGGAGAGAGCATTGCCTGGTGAAGAGTAGACCCAGCAGAATAATATGATGACATTAACAGAAAATATCAACAGCTCTGCCATATCAGGCACATATGTTGTCCCCAAACTGTATTCCACAGCCCTGTGTTCCTCATGGATATATATTCCAAGTGTCATCCTTATACAGGTTCATTCTTCTTACTGAAGGAGTATTTGTGTATGTGTGTGTGTGTTTGTATATATGTGTATGTGTTTGTGAAAGAGTAATATCAAGGTTTATAGTGGGAGAGAATGTTCTACCATTGTTTATACTACCATGATATTTGAATTGTGTCCACAGAATGGCTAGTAAACATCTTTGGGGGTTCAGGAGCTATGGTTTCAAGAGGGTTCTGACCTTCAAAGTATCTAGAACTTGGGATAGTTTCCAAAGGGTTCATGAGTGACAGAGGTCTTAGGTGAGACACTTTATACATTATTACTATTAGAGTCTTCTAGGGAGTGCAGTGGATAGATCACTGGAGCCAAGAAGTTCAAATCTAGTCCCACCTCCTAGCTGTGTGATCCTGAGAAAGTCATCTAACTTCTGTGTGCCTCAGTTTCCCTGACTAGGTGATAATAATAGTACTTACTTCACAGAGTTCTTATGAGGATCAAATACGAATATTTGTAAAGTGCTTAACACAGGGCCTGGCACATAATAGATTCCTGGTGAGCACTTGTTTCCTTCCTTCCTAAGATGATAAGGCATAAAAGACCTTCTGAAACTGTGGCTCATGATCCTATATGGATTTTCATAACTGAACACGGGGATTTCAAAAAATATTTGGCAACAGTAAAAGGTAATAAATGTACCATCAAGATTTAATTCTTTAAGTAAAATAAACACACAAATTTGTAAGGGTGAATGTTGAAAACTATCTATGCATATGTTTTGAAAATAAAAAACTTTGTTAAAAAAAAAAAAAACAAACATAGAAGTGAATACCCTGAAAAAAAAACCCAAAAATTTCTTTGGTGAAAAAGGGGTTGTGAGTGGGAAAAGTTCAAGAAGTCCCAAAGTATATGACTATTGTGAGAATCAATTCCCAAACTATTATACGTGTGTGTGAACATTGTTTTATCAGATAGTTGGTGTTAAATCCAAGACCAAATTTTTTAACAAAATAAAGACAAAAAGCCATAAAGTATGATTATTAAAACTCCAACCTAGACTATTGTAACAAGATATAAGATGTTCTCTTTGAGGCTGCTGGCTGGCATTAGGTTAGTGGTTCCTGAAAGTTGCTTGCATTTTGTTCTGTGGAGTTGCTTAGTAGATTTAATCCCATTGTTGGCACACAAGCTATTGCTTTCACAATCACTTACCTAACAAAGACACCTTTTATAAGAGCCATTGGGTTGGCTCTTTTGTTAAAGAACAACAAGCAAAAATCTCTGGAAATACTTTATCCACTAGAATTTCTCAAGAATCACCTCTTCCATGAGACTTCCCTAAGCATTTTTCCTCCTCATGGCCTGTTGAAAAGAACCTCATCCTCCCTTCACACAACAGGTATGTATAGCACACGGGTTGGATGGACTTTAAATTCCCTTCATCTAAGCAAATAACAAGTACAAGATGCTTACAGAAGAATGAAAAAGCTGGTGACATTTTTCTCACTTTCTCCCAACCCATGTAACCCATTCAGAGATGCTGAAAAATAGGTGAAAGAAAAATAAAGCAATGAGCTCAATTGATTCCAGCTTCATAAGACAGGAAATGACTAGTCCCTGATGTATACTGATCAATCATTGTAAACCAGCTGTCTGCGTACAGTCAGCCCATTGACTTGTTATATTATTGTAGTCTAACAAGAACTAAAGCCAACTTCAAAGACAAGGGAAGACACTGTATGCAATTGCAATAGCTCTAATCTCAGCTATTCTAACAAACTATTGACAGTGGAAAAAAGTACAAATAAAGTTGATTATATCTTAACAAACAGGTTATTGATATGAGTCATTCGAAATCATCTATCTCTTTTTAGCTAGATCATTGAATCACTAGAGGAAAGGTCAAAATCAACACCAAATTAGAAAAGAGGATAAAGATGGTCAAGCCAACAAACAAAACAAAAGTCCATAAATTTATTGATGGCCCCAAAGTGTGAAATTAACAAAGAGAAAGAAATAGCTTATGACTATTTCCACAACAAATTGGTTATAGGAGGCCAGAAACTATATTAAACAAGAAACTCTTGATCTTATTGGCAAACAGAGAATTACAGAAGCAACACCAATTTAGGATTATAAACTCATTTGGAAAAAAAATCATAGACAAGAAACAAATATAATTGAAAATCGTAGCCCACTGTTTGATAAAAACTAAGCACATAAATTACTGGGGGAAAACATTCTCTTCTTGACAGAAACTGCTGAGAAAACTGGGAAGCAGCTGGACAAAAATTAGATTTAGATTGACATTTCATATCATATATGCAAATAAGGTCAAATGGATACACAAAATGGTTTCACCATTAAAAGATTAGAAGAAAATAAAGGTATATATATTTCAGATCTATGACCAATGGAGGGTAACTTTTTAATGAAACAAAGGGTAGAGGAAATTATTAATTTTGATTTCATAAAATTAAAGAACTTTTACATGAATACAATAATCAGACAGAATAAAAAGAAAAAACTGTACAGTAAGAAAAATATTACACCAAATATCACTAAACATCTGAAACCAAATTAAATAAGAAATTGACACAAATTCAAAGGATGCAAACATTTAAAAAATATAAACTCTAGAGGAGTATTTGAAGATACTCTCCAAATGACTAATTATGAGAGAAGTGCAATTTAAAATAATTTTAAGATTTCATCTGACACTTTACAATTTGGCAAAGGTGACCAAAAAATAAAAATATTAAATGTTGAAGGAAAGGAAGATAGGCCCATAAATATATCATTTATGGAGATCTGAACTATTCCAATCATTCTGGATTTAAATTTAGAATTATGTGAAAATAGCGACTAACCCATCCATACCTTTTGATTATGCTATCCTGCTACTGGGCAAATAGACCCCTAAGGAAGTCACATATAGAAACAAAGGTACAATATACACAAAAGCGGTCATGGCAACAGAACTTTTGTGGTCACAAAAAAAACAAAACAAATAAACAACAAAAAAAGCCCAAACTGAAAATAAATTACGGAATAGTGGAAAAAACTACGGAATGTGAATACAAAGGAATTTTATCATGCAGCAAGAATGATGAATAGGAGGACTTCCAAGAAACACAGAGAGACATATAAACCAATAAGAGATTCAAAAGAACAATACCCACAATGACTACAAAGTCTTAAAAAGATTACTAACAAACTGTAACTGGAAAAAAAATTCCATTAATGGAGAACAGATAATGCAATTCACTTCCCTCTTTATGGTATTGATGCCAGCAGACTGTTAAGGAAAAATGTTGTATATCTTGGCAGATATAGTGACTGTATAGGATGTTTTTATTTAACTGTCTTTCCTTGTTATAAAAAAGTTCACTCCAGGGGAGGGAAATGAGAAAAAAAAATTACCATCATGTAAAGCCAAAAAAACACCAATTAAATGAATCATTAAAAAAATTCTAGAAAAGAATGATGGACAATTACAGTCTGTATTAACTTCAGAAAATTACAAATACTTATGGAAGGGGAAATTAGTTTTCTGAAAGGTTTCTATAAGATTTAACTAAATCAAATCACTCCCAAAATATTTTATATAAAACTAGAAATATAACAAATGGATGGAGAAATAGCATAGGATATTTTTATTTAACTGTCTTTCCTTATTTAAAAAAAAAAAGTTCACTCCAGGGAAGGGAGATGAGAAAGAAAATTTACCATCATGTAAAGCCAAAAAAACACCAATAAAATGAATCATTTTAAAAAAAAAATTCTAGAAGAAACTGGTGGACAGTTAAGGTCTGCATTAACTTCAGAAAATTATGAATACTTATGGAGGGGGAAATTAGTTTTCTGAAAGGTTTTTATAAGATCTAACTAAACCAGATTACCCCCAAAATATTTTTGTATAAAACTAGAAAGATAACAAATGGATGAAGAAATAGATCAGATCTGTTAATATTTGTGTAGCAATCTATTTTTATATATGATGAAGCTACTACATTTAAATTCTTAAAACCTCAGGTTTCAATGCACTATATGATAAAGTAGATGGAACTAAAGAAGATAAAGATGAGAAGAGAAAAAAGCACACAGAGAAGAAATTCATCCAAGAGGTAACACAACTTTTACAGCATTAAGAAATTTATTCTCAAGATTATTTCTCAAGGAAAAAAGCATAGCAAACAATAGGAAAATAATCACAGATATTAGCATTGACATCAAAAGGCAAGGAAGTAACTACTGCCTATATAAAACCTTTATCATAACTATCCTATGAGATGGCTCTCTGGGAGTCAGAATAGGAATGAAATCTGAGATAATTGTGATAATGTAAGAAATAGAATAATGTAAGAAAAAGAATAAGAATCAATAACTTATTTTTAAAGAAAATATGTGACAATAACAAACATACTTTCCAAAGGGTTTTCTACAGAAGACTATAATCTTTTATAAACTGAAAAAGTGTAGAGAATACAAGATCTTCCTGTATTTGTTATTTGTTGATTATGACTGAATGACAAAACATTTACTTAGCTTTGTGCTAAGTGCTAGGGATCAATTTAAACAAGTAAAATAATGCCTGCCCTCAAAGAGCTTATATTTGAATGGTGACACACAAAAAGGGAGCTGAAAGGGAGAGAAGGTATGTGAAGTGATGTGAAGGTCTGGTTGCCTGGAAGATAAAATGAAAACTTAATTATCAAAGTCTAAGGCCTTAAGGGACTAATAGGAATAGTTCTGGTGGGAAGAAGTTGAGGAGCATGGCTGGCGTGGAGGCAGACTGGTCTGGAAATGAATGGGATTACAAGGAAAGAATTTGTCTCAAATAAAATCTAAAAGTCTCTCCCACGTTTATGTTACAATCACACAAGTAGATGTAAACACAGAGATAAATTACTAATAATCCTCTGATAATCATTACCAAGTGAGACATAAAACAAGGAGAAACATTTTTGCCAAAGGGGTTTCTTATTGTCATAGGATACGAATATGGAATAGAGTTCAAAAGAAAAGAGATTCTTTATAAAAGGTAAAGTCCCCCAGACTGGTTTGAAAGACATTGTGCTTATTACATTGAAGCCCAGTACACTACAAAGACACTTTAATGAGATCTATGCTCTCTCAAAGGAGATCAGTCTTAAAATCCAAATAGACAAAAATTATCTTTTGTCTAAAATGCACCATAGAATAGGATGGGCATCCAATTGAATGACTTCATCCGTGCATCCATCTTGGACAGGCCCCATAGACAGGGGACTGTGCCTAAGATAGAATAGGAGGAAAAGAGTGGTTTGGGTTGTATTTATAAAGTTTTTTAATGCTTTTAATGATACTAAACATCTCCTGGACACAAAACCCCATCTTTTCCACACCAGTATTCTCTCCGTGATGCTATATGGCTGCAAACCATGGAACAATCCAATTTCCAAAGGAAAAAAAATTTAGTGACCCAAGAGTGTTGGAGATTCAAATGTTGTATATAAACAGGTGGCAGCAAGATGTTTTACAGACTATAAGTGACATTCAGGACATCATCTAGGAAATGTATGACCAGAAAAGGAAGTAATCAAATCACATAATAATAATTTTGTTTTTGTTTTTTTTGTTGTTGTTGTTTGAGGCAGTTGGGGTTAAGGGACTTGCCTAAGGCCACACAGCTAGGAAGTGTTAAGTGTCTGAGGTCAGATTGGAACTCAGGTCCTCCTGACTTCAGGGCTGGTGCTCTATCCACTGCGCCACCTAGCTGCCCCCACATAATAATATTTTGCTTTTTTTCCCTCCTTTTTTTTTCTTTATTGGGTGAAGAGAAGAAGAGGAAGAAGAGTAGGTAACAAAAATAAATGTATATGAATCCAAATCTTTGGAACTCAGAAATAAAATTTGTGTGGATAAAAAGTTAAAGAAGGAAAAGGAAAGGCTTTAAGCTAAAGAAAAAGAAAAAAGAAGGATAGAATTGAAAGAAGAGGAAAAGCTATCAAACATAAGGAGAAGGATTTAAAGAGGAGAGGACTTGAAAAAGAAGGGAGACGTGAACTTAATAAGAAAAAAAGTAGCTGGCAAGACAAAGGAGAAGTTTGGAAGACTGTTAGAGATTAGAGGAAACGAAGTTGTGTATGAGTTGTTGCAATGGTGAGGAAATAAGGAAAAAGAAAAAGGAAAGGGAAATGCTAATCCTAGAGATGAAGTGTCCTAGTATGGTACAGAATACTTTGGGTGCCAGGCATAGGTGTGCCCATAAGAATCAAGGGTTGTTCCCCCAAGGGTGTGCATGAATGTACAACCTTAGCTCTTTGCTTGTGCCAAAGGAGGGAAACATCACCTCTAAGTCTACCTGGAAAAGGGAATGATCAGGAAAGCCTCAAGGGGCAGATCTTGAAGAACCAAGGGGGAAAACTGATTTTCAATCGTTTGAGTATTTGACTTTAACAAAGGAGCTAACCCAGTGACACTATAAAGGGTGCCTTTGTTAGGGAGGTGATTGTGACAGGACCGGGATGGAACCCTTCTAGTAACTCCCAAGAACTACAAAAAACTATTTTCAGGAACCACCAACCCAGGCTGAATCCTGGCTGGCAGCCTAGAAGCGAACATCTTCTCATTCCGTTACTGGGCCCCAGAGTAATCTTGGCTCTTTTGTAATTAAAGTTCAATTAATTTCTCCATGACTGATCCTTCTTCCCATTAAGAACTCATTGGGAAATCGTGTTTCTGGCACATTGTGCAGCTCTGTTCCCAATTATTGGTTGTGCAATTTATCAATAAAGAAAAGCTTTAAAAGTCCCTTAAAACTAAACAAGGAAAAACAAAACACACACACACACACACACACACACACACACACACACAAAGATGAATGAGAAGGAAAGTTAAATTAGAAACACAGCACTGTATGTTCTAACCAAAGAAAAATGGTTATCCCACATTCCACGGGGCTTTCATCTGGGGAAGCTACAGAAATAGAAATGCAATGATGCATAGTTGCTTGACTCTGTCACCAAAAGAATTATTTAGGAGAGAGAAATAAGCCAGGAAGTAAAATAAACAGATGGGGAAAGGTTATCTATACCAGAGACCAGCACCTACAGAGAAATGACCTCTGCAATGAATTTTTCAGACACACCTGATGACTTGAGCATATGCTCAAGAATGTCTAGTCAAGCCAGAAATGAGGGTTCTAGGAAAGCTAGAATGCGTGTCCAGAGGGAGGTCAGGATCCACTGTCAAGAGCCAGACTTGGGACTGCATCTGAACCTATTGGGAGCCACTGGTTCAATCCCATGGGCTGAATCCATGCAGTCAAAGAGGGATCATGGCTGATTTTTTTCATTGAGTCCATTCATTCCCTCCTTCCTTCTTCCATTCAACAAGCATTTATGAACGGACTGTTGAAATGAACTGGTCAGATTGTCTCATTCTTTTGTCCCTTGCGAATGTGGCCTTGCTGGAAAACTTCATTCTTTAATGTAAAAAAAAAAAATTTATAGCAAATAAATCTCCAGAGCTCTGGAAGGAGTCAACATTGTATAGACTTTCATTGTCATCTTCTTGGACTTTTGGAAGGCTTCCCTCCAAGTCACCCCTCATTTTACTCCTGGATTCATCTTTTCTGTGATCACTGCTCATGCCATCTATGTACTGGCTTCTACTGACTCCTAAATCCAATCCAATCACCTTGACTTGGCATTCAAGGCCCCCTTTCTCTGGCATCAATCTATCATTTTAGTCTTTTATCATACCCATGAATTCCATATATACTTAATTCAGTTAAACTAGATTTTTTTACTCACCATACACCTCCTAGGTCTCTCTCCACTTCCATGTCTATGCTCTTACCTAGAATTCCCTCTCCCAAATTCTGAAAGCAACTAGAAAGTACAATGGCTAGAGCCCTGGAACTTGGGACAAGAAAACTTGAGTTCAAATATAGCCTTGCTCTTTTCCTAGCTGTATAACTCTGGGCAGATCAGTTAATCTCTGTTTCCTCAATTGTAAATAAGTGTAAATAATAGCGCCTACCTCCCAGGGTTGTTGTAAAGAGCAAAGGAAATATTTGTAAAGCAACCCAAAGGCTACTTGCCCCCCAAACTCCCAAGTACAACCTGAACCAGATTAAAGTATATATAAGTTTGACACTACTGTTGGAAAGTACTTAGCACAGTCTTTAGCATCTAGTAGGCACTTAATAAACTTCTGAATCTCTTTAAATTCTATATGATGGTATTTATTTGAATAGGTTCTTAATTAGTTGATCATCAGAATAATTTGACATGTACATTCCCATCTGGATATATCAGTGCAAGGTCCAACAATATTTTGTTAATTCAAGAGACAAATTTTGTCAATACAAGAGCTGAGGGTGTGAGGTTAGGGATTGTTCCAGGACACTAGACCAAACAGGGTCCCTTAGTTATTTTTATGAGGTGGTCAAAATGGTCCCTTCCTAAGTCAGCTGAGTCCTTACACCTTTTCTTATGGAATTGTTGGGGCAGTGCCAAGCTCAATCATCTCCCTGGGTTTTAGGTCCCTTTCATGGGGCCCATTGCCATCCATTGCCACTGTATCTCTCTTGAGGGACTTCCTCTCCCCTCATCTTCCTCAAATGATAAGGCTCTGACTACCTTTTAAAGGATCACAAAATACAGATCTTTTAAAAGTGTTCTTAATTTTAAAAAATTTATATTGATCTAAAGCTATAAGTGATCTTGGACTTCATTGAGTATGATTGTCCACCCTGCCACCTCCATTTTATACATGAGAAAAACCAAGGTTTTTATAATAAGACTTGAACTTGTCTTCCTACTTCCGAGTCCGATATATAATCCACTATTTCATGCTATTACTCTTCCCATATTGAAATTCCCTCCACTCCTATGCACTCTACCATCCAATCAGACTCTCCCTGCACTTTTACTATCAGGAAGACATTTCCTTCATTGACAGAGTCAGCTAGGTAGATAATAATACTGGGCATGGAGTCAGAAAGACTTCAGTTCTCCGATACTTATTGGCAGTGTGACCCTAGACAAATTACTTTAATCTCTGTCTGCTTCAGTTTCCTCATGTGTATACCTATCTTTCAAGGTTATCGAGATTCAAATGAGATAATACTTGTAAAGTCCTTAGTACAGTGCCCAATATTTCCATCCTTTGCTGCTTTAACTAACTCTCCAAAAATATTTTCGTCTGAAGTAAAACAATATTCCTAGTTAAATCTTTGTGAAAAGCAGTAGCAAAAGGGTGTCCTGTGATCCTTCTCACTGCAAAGTTTATGAAGACTTCAAGATCCAGCTCTATTTCCTTGTCCAGAGTGCTTAACTTTTCTCATTTTCATTCCTAAAGTGATAATGTAGAAATCCAAGTAAGTACGATAGGTCATTCAGAAGGTTTTCCCATCTTTGTGAAATATTAACCACAGTCTAGATCAATGGGATACAAGGCTTCTAAGGGATGGACTAGCTGAGTGTGCTATTCATGTTCTTTGACCTTCAATACAAGCTGTGTGTGGGCTTTCTCTTCATAGGACAATTTTGGATGAGTGAGTTGTCTGGTGAGGTCACAAGCACTACTTGTATCACCATCTTGAGTCAGCATTTGGTAATGCTGAGTAGGGTCAGCTAATTTTAGGCATCTCTGGGATCCTTGTAAATATCCCTGGGGAGCATTTAAAAAAAAAGACATTATGAACTGGCTGAATTTCCTGTTCTGAACAATCTTCCATGCTATTTTGAGGCAATTCCATGATCCAATGTTTATCTAGATGAGTTTCTCCACTCTCTGGCCAGCATTAGAAAGTATTGCTTCAAGAAGACCAAGAATTAATCTCTGGTAGATGTGTGGTCAAAAAATATGAACAAACAACTCTCCAAAAGGATAACTGAAAATCATTAATAGCTATATGAAAGAATGCTTAAAATCACTAATCAAAATGCAAGTCAAGTTAACCCTGTGGTTATACCTTATACCCAGGAAACTGGCAAAGATGATAAGAATAATCATTTTTAGATTTTAGAAATTTTAGAAACAAATTTAGAAATTTTAGATTGTTAGAGAAACTGTAGGGAAAAAAAAACATACTAATGCATTGTTGGTGGAGTTGTGATTTGGTAAAACAACAATAGTAACATATTTAGGAAACTAATCTAAAATTTTGTAAAAAAATATAGCTGAATATCTATAGCTATAGATAATACAGATATATAGATATAGACATAGATATATATATCTATATCTATCTATCTATATATGTATATATATATATATATACTCTTTAATCCAGAGATTCTAATGGCAGATATATATCCTAGAAAGGCCACCAATCATTAGAATGGCTCCCATATAGAGCAAAATATTTCTAGTAGCACTTTTGTAATAATAAAAAACTGGAAACAAAATAGATTCCCACCAACTGGAGAATGGCTAAACAAATTGTAAAATGAATATAGTAAGAAAGAAATAGTAAGATAAATACAGAGAAACATAAAAAGATTTACATGTAAGTGAAATAAACAGAGTCCCATCACCACCCCCAATATATCCTGATATACACAATCATGACAACAATATAACTGAAAAGAACAACTACTACAAAATAGGAGAAAATAAAGGCTGTTAAATGACAAAAAACAAGCTTTACCCCAAAGGGAAAATGTGAAAAGATACCACCATCTATTACTTTATAGAAATGAAGGAGGCAGTAGGATCCACAGGTGTGGAACTTTGTTTAGATTGTCAAATTTTTCTGATATATTGGTCAGTTTTAGTGGTATCACCCCCCTTTTTTCCTCTTTTTCTTTTTTTCTTAAAAAAATCCTTTGTTATAAGGGAAGGGGAAGTGAATGGAACAAGTATTTATATAGCACCTATTATGTTTCAGACACATGAGGCAGCTAGGTGGCTTAGTGGATAGAGCATTCTGCCTGAAATCAGGAAGAGCTGAGTCCAAAACTGGCTTTAAACACTTACTAACTTTGTAATTTTAGGCAAGTCACTTAACCTCTGTTTATCTTAACCTACTGGAAAAAGAAATGGCAAACTATTTTTGCCTAGAAAACCCCAAAATGGGGTCACATAGAATCAGACATAAATGAAAAACAATAATATCATGTTTCAGGCACTGTGTTAAAAGATGGTTTTCTGGGACGGTGAGTAACACAGAAAATTTAGGCAATATAAACATAAAATAGCACAATAAAAACTACTTTTAAAAATATTTCATGGGGTGATGGAACAAGTGCTAGGATTTTGATCTGGGCTCAAATCCCAGATTTGCTGCTTATAGGTATGTGAACTTGGATAAGCTTTTTCACTTCTCTGGGCCTCAGTTTCTCCATCTGTAAAATCAAAGAGTTCCATGAGGTGATTTCTAGGATTTTTTTCAGCTCTAAATCTACTATCACAATGGCAGGCCCCAGAGCTCTGCTGAAAGACAAAATTTGCAGCTTTCCTTTCTTGGCCAAGAACTGAAAAGAAGTCTGTGAATTTGGAAATACCAAATACATTTTATGGAAAACCTGATTAATGGTTTCATTTCATGAATATTTGTAGTGAGATTAAAAACTTTTTTTGTTTAAATTGAAAAGAAAAGCTATCCCAGAGGCTACACACAGACAGAGATGAAGGATTAAAGGAGAAGGGAAAACTATTTAAATAGCATTGGGCTGTTTTCCAGACATTGTACTATATATTTGAAGTATGAGACAATCTCTGAGATACTCAGTCAGCCCCTGTCACCAAGGGGGCATCCGTGACCTTGAGTTCTATTCCAAATAGTCACAAGCTGAATATAGACTGGCCTTAATTTGTTCAGCATTTTATGGATCATTGAAAAGAAATGCTTGACAAGAAGCCTCATTTGGTCAGAACTGTCCAGATTCGGGGTATCATCGGAGCATGTGATCTTTGACCCAGGGATGTTGCCAGAATGGACATCTGATACAGTGAGAAATTCCATGAAGGGTTTTGCATTGAGGATTTGTGTTGCTGGGAAAGATGCTGGTGTGGGCTGTGCATCTGAAAGAGACCTACAGTCTGGCAGAGGGCTTGGGATTGGGAAGGGCGGGGGGCTGGGGGTAGATTCCAGGCAAGTTAAAATCCCTGCTGGTGGTTGTGAATGTCCCATGATCCGTGGAGATCGTGAAAGGATGCAGTCATATGTGAAAGAAGTCCCACTTTTTCTCCTCCTAGTCTCGTCCCTTCATTTGTAATGCCCTGAACTTACGATGGCATGTAACCCTGTTGTTCTGGTATATACAGGAGAGGAGAGGAAGAGGGAAAGAATCAGAGATAGAGAGGCAAAGGGAGACATGGAGAGGGGACAAAAAAAAAAGTGTGAAGGGAAGACAAGAACAGGAGAGAGACAAAGGTGGGGGGGAGAGAGGAAAACAAAGAAAGAGAGAGATCAGGAACAGAGAGAGACAGAGGGAGACAGGGAGAGAAAAATCAAAGACAGGAGAGAGAGGGAGGGAGAGAAAGAAGAGAGAGGGGGAGGAGGGAGAGGGAGAGAGATAAAAAGAGAGAAAGAGAGCAACAGAAAATGACACAGAGACAAAGACACAGCAAGAGAGAGACAGAGAGACAGATA
>JAJPUD010001954.1:297081-325296 GCA_023553655.1 Myrmecobius fasciatus
TCTCTCTCTCTCTCTCTCTCTCTCTCTCTCTCTCTCTCTCTCTCTCTCTCTCTCTCTCTTTCTCTCTCTTTCCCTTTCCCTCCCTCCCTTCCTTCCTCCCCCCCTCTCACACACACACAGAATCACCCCCTACAAGAGACCACATTCCATTTACTCTAATCATTATCTCCCAAGAAATCTCTTTTATAAAATATCCAACAAGCAGACATGGAACTCTGCTGGAAGGTCTCCTGTGAAGAGAGCCTTACTATCTCTTATGGTAATCTATTCCACTTACAGACAATTCTGGTTGTTGACTGAGCAGTCAAGCTGAAACTGGCCTCTTTCCAGCTTTCCCCATTGCACCTAATTCTGTCCTCCTGGGCAAGCTAAGCAAGCCTAAGCCATCCTCTAGATATTCCTTGATCACAAATATCATGTCTCCCCTTTTCTTATACCTTTCACCTAAGAAAGACCCCAACCTTGACACAAAGAAATAAGGATTGGATTTCTATATTTGGATATGGCCAACATTTATATAGCACTTTGCTTTACAAAATAGTTTACCATATCACAGCAACACTTTTGTTATAGCAAAATAAACTGGAAACAAATGGAATACCCATAAATTGTGGATTGGATTTTAAAAATTTGGTGTATGAATACAATGACCTGTGCTCTGAAGGAAAGTAGGGAATTCTATCAGGCAGCGGTGAAGCAAGAGTATTTTCTAGATAGATAGATGGAAGGTTGGATGGATGGATGGATGGATAGGTAGGTAGATGCTCAATCAGCCAGACAGAATTTATTAAGCTCTTAATGTGTTAAGCACTGTGTTAAACTGAGGAGTAACTTGCAGAGGCATTAGAGATAGGACACGGAAGGTTGTATCAGGTAACAGATTAATAGATCAGTTTGATTGGGTTATAAGGTATTTCTGAATGTCACCTCCCTGATTTAAATCAGATTGAGTTGAATATAAGTGAAGAGTATTTTACATCAAACTTTACAACTGTTAAATATCAATTCAATTATTTTAAATAACTTAAAAAGCAAACCTAGATAAAATATTTAAATTGGTTGAAGGTCTGAGAAACACCTCAAAATAGTCAGATTTATGAAATAAACCAGCTTTAAATCCATAATCCTAAAATCTTTATCAAATAGCAAGTATCTTCTTTACAAAAAAAAAATCTTTAATGGCAAAGGTGTTTGATGGGCTGGATGGGGAGGGCTGTAGATTCAAATTGTTCCAGCCCATCTGGCAAACTATATAAAATTTTCTTAAGTTTAAAGTTTCTTAAGTACAATCAACAAAACAAAAAATTAAGCCCTACTTTGTAGTGTTTTTGATTTTTGAGGCATAAATGCTTACACTAAATATGTAAAAAGTGGGACTTGTGAATGGGTAACTCTTACACACCACTGTATGTAGTTCTCCTTATCCCTTATCTTCCCATAAGTTAACATGATGGAAGCCTTCTCCACTTTTTCCGGACTTCAAGAGTATGTAGGCTTCTACCCTCACTCTTGTCCTGTGACCAGCTCATCTCTTTTTTCCCCCAGTTCATATTTTTCTTTGATAACAGACATTCTTTATACCACTTCTGGATCATTCCTTGTTTGTAGTAGCAGTAATAACACTTAACATTTATATAGGGCTTTTAAAGTTTGCAAAGTACTTTACATAATGCGTTGTAATGTAGCCTTTTCCTGCTCACTCTGCTATCATATTATCCTTTGGGTAGTAGTAGTAGTAATGATGATATTTTAACAGCTTGCATTTATATAATGCTTTAAGGTTTGCTAGAGCCTTTCTATGCATTATCTCATTCAATCTTCACAACAACCTTGTGAGGTAAGTGGTATGATTTTTCCAATTTGCAAATAAGGAAACTGAGGCTCAGAGAAATTAAATGATTTGCCCAGAATCACAGAGCTAGGACATGTCTGAAGTGTGATTTGAACTTGAATCTTCTCAGTCCCAAATAAACCATTTTTTCCATCATGGCTGGCAATCTACTGTTGGGGGATCTTTGATTTTACTTTTGAATCTTTAGTGTTCTGCAGATAGGTTTCAACCTATTTTGTCAAAAGGAATTGGCCATACTGATGAGATCACAGACCCATCGGAACATTGGAGAGAAGGAAGGCATTATTATTGTGCATTCTCTCTACTCTGTTTCTGGACATTTAGAATTCACTTTCTGCTCCTTTACAATACCAAGCCATGAATAAAATCACTAGTCCATTCAATAACATGTTCTTCTTGCATAAATGACTCTCCAAGGCCACATCCATAATTAAGATCTTGTTGACTCAGTAGTAAAATCTCAGAACTGCATGTCCAAAGCTTTTTAAGTTGCTTCCTTTCCTAACCAGACAGCCCAACTGCCAAGAAAGTCTGGGCCCTCTACTCCTCCTCTTCAAGTCCAATGATTATACATTATGTGGTATAGATTCAGTGGAATCAGAATGCCAAAATGTGATCCCTGGGATGGGTGATTTGGAATGAATTGTGTATACAAGTAATAGAAAATGCAATATCCCAAGGCAGGGGAAAAAAATTAAAAGAAGGATGTGATATGATACCTTTTCCATCAGAATGAAGATCACTAGGTAAACATCCCCTTATCACTTGATAGAATGAAGGTAAATTCACTAAAAAAAGATCATTAGAAGAGAGAGCTCCAACATTTTTAAAGATCTAGATAAAACAACTATGCTATTCCTAACCTCTCCTTTCCCCAAAAAGTCTGTTAAAGAGATCTTTGAGACTTCTGAGTCCAACCTCTTTCCCATTTTATAAATAAGAAAACTGAGGAACAAAGATTTATTTGACCAGAGTCACAGAGCTAAAAAAAAAAAAAAAAAAAAAAAAGGTCTTAGGTAAGATTTGAACTCAGGCTTTCCTAATTTCAAGTCCAGCAGAAAATCAAGCAGTCAAGTGGCAAGTCATCAACTATATTTCTTCACCTTCAGATCGTAATAGATTTAATTTAGATAAATGGGAATCTATTTTATTTTTTATGCTCCCTTGATAAGGGACTTGAACACTCACTCTTTGAATGCCATTGAATGCCTTCCTGATTACAAAACTTACTTTCTAAACTTCCTCATGCTACCAATTGAATCCACTTCCTCAGTATGGCCTTTAGCAAGAGCAAAAAAATAATTGATTACTTACCAAACTGATTTCGTCTTTGCTGCTACAAAAATCTGCCTAAATACGGGCAATTAGGGGACACAGTGAATAGAATGCTAGTACTGGCATCAGGAAAACTCCTCTTTGGGAATTCAAATCCATGTACTAGTAGTATGATCTTGGGCAAACCTCTCAGCCTGGTTTGCCTCAGTTTTCTCATCTGTAAAATGAACTGGAAAAGGAAATGGCAAACCAGTCCAGTATCTTTGCCAAGAAAACCCCAAAAGAGTCAAGAAGAGTCAGACATGACTGAACATCGACCCTAGTATCTAGATATGAATGTTAAGCTTTAATATATATCTGCCTTTACTACAACTATGGTGACTCTATAACAACCCTGACCCATTTTATTAGGCTATCACCCAATTCCATTAAACAAACACTCCTTGAACAAGGTACTCTGCTGTGGGATTTTGAAAAATGTGTATGGCACATACATATCACACGCCCTCCAGATGTGGTCAGCCCATATCTGGGTTATAATGTTCAATTTTAAGTACCACATTTTGGGAAAAACCACTAATCTGGAAGCATGGAGGGAGCATGGCTGATTTAGAATCATAGTTCCACCTAAGTTAATGTTCAAACAGCACTTCAGGAAAGCTCATGGCAACTTGGATGGGCTCTGTTCTCAAGCTTCTATGATGGAAAGGTCACTCCACTATAATTACTTCAGAGTGTACCTGATATTCTCTTATTGGTTCCTATTGGAACCAATGATATCCCAGGGGTTCATTCTGTAAGGCGATGAAAAATGTTTTAATTAACTGCTGAGCCAGAACTCCACAGACATCCTAAAGGATAATACCAAATCTCTTCTTCTCGTTAGCTTCAAGGGGCAAGGATGACTTTATATCTGGTTGTGTGGCTTGAGTACATTTCCCCCAACCTGGCCACAAACTCTGGCCTCAGAGCCTTAGACAAGACTACATCGAAGGTGAGATTGTCTACAATTATGGCTCTTTCCTTTGTTACAGGACTTTATGATACCTCAAAAGACATTTGATGTCTTCCCCTTCCCCAGCACTGAAAGAGCAGGGTAGAGGTCACCAGGGCAGCAGAAAGGAAAAGATTCACCTGAAGAGATTCAGAGAAACAGGGAGACAGAGACACAGAGAGGTAAAGAGACCTGGAAAGAAGGCACCAACTTGGCATTGTTCAACTGGTGCTCCATGGAGATAAAATGTAAAATGACTAAGTATAAGCTCTTACAAGAAAGTCATAAATGTCCAACAAGACTTGAATATTATCCTCCCAACTCACTCTACTAGTAGTGATACATTAACAGTGATTCTAATCAAATTGTTCTAAAATGCTTCATTGCTTAGAATTCTCTTTTCTTTTTTGCCGAGGCAATTAGGGTTAAGTGACTTGCCCAGGGTCACATAGCTAGGAAGTGTTAAGTGTCTGAAGCTAGATTTGAACTCAGGTCCTCCTGACTTTAGGGCTGGTGCTAGAATTCTCTTTTCTATGGGGAAATAAAACTACCAGTCCCATATCTGACTGCCTTGGTAGCCTTTGTTTGGTTGTTTTTTTTGTTTTGTTTTTTAGCTCATTCTCCCTTGCTAGGAAGAAGTCTTAGACAAGAATCAAAAATAGAATTTACCCCAAGGGTAAGGGCAGTGGGTGGTAGAGTCATAAATTGAAAACCATTAGAATAGAGAACCTATCTCCCCAATGAAAAGGTCAATGAACCCAGAGCAAACCTTAAGACCAGTCCAAAGACAGAGATGAACCAAGATTGCTGGTCATTGTGACTTCAACTGAATAATTCCTGGTTAGCCACAGCAGAGGATGGTGTCAGAGATGTCCCACCTGGGCAGGAGGCACCCTTCCCTCCTCTTTGAAACCCCAGAAATTCTTAGGGTTTGCCATTATTCATAGTATGCCCTAATATTAATATTAGTGAGTGGGAGCAGCCAAATATGGGGACATATTGGTGAACCTTCTGACTCACTGACATCTCTCTTACTCGTGGCTCCTCCATCTCTATCTGGGAAGTATCCTTCTGTTAAGTGTCTGGTAAACATCTAATTGATCTCCTATCCTGTCAGGGAGGCAGAGCTAAGTGGAAGAGGTCAATTCTATCAGTTGCACCTTATAAGCAGTTCAGGCAGCTGTTTCCTTTTAAATGGTTCATTCCTCAATTGCTTGCCATTACTGTTGTTATTACTTATAAATCTATTCCTACTTTACATAAATGGAAAAAAATAGGGAGACAATAAAGCCTAGTCTTGTGTGATTAATGCTGTCAGCAAAGAAAATAAATTGAGACCCATCCAGTTTAGGAGATTTGCTTAAAGTCACATAGGTAACAGTGAATTAATGTTCATTTTTGCTTTCCTAATCTTAGTGATACACAATTGATATATCCATAAGTGCCAGATCATTTTATTTGTGCTAATTTGCTCTATGGGCTATGTGGTTGCATTCACAGGCTCCATTAGTATGTCCAGTGAGGAAGTGCAGAGAATAGAGTGGCAGGCCTGTAGTCAGTCAGATTGAATTCAGATCCAGCTTCATACTTATTAGCTGTGTGAACCTGGGCAAATCACTTAATTTACTGTTTGTCTCAGTTTCCTAATTTATAAAATGGGAATAATAATCGTACCTATCTTTCCAGCTTGTAGTGAGGATCAAAAAATAACTGTAAAGTGCCTAGCACATAGTAAGTATTATATAAATGCTAGCTCTTAATAATTGTTATTATTTTTATTATCTGGGTCAAGAAAACTCATGGTCAAATCTTGTTCCACCGCTATGTGGCCATAGGAAAATTATTTTTATTTCTTTAAGATTGTTTCCTCTTCTCTAAAGGGAAGAAGTTGGAGCCAATGATTATTGAAGGGCTATTATAGCTCTAAATTTCTATTCTTACACTGTCTATGGAATCCAAAGAGACACAGAATAAAAGACAAAATGATTTCTACTTGAAAGTGTCCCATCCTAAAACATATTGCTAATGGCTAATAAATTGCCACATGGAAATTCAATTATAAGGAGCACAAGATTGCGCCAATTATGTCTACGATGTATCCATAAATAATCTCAGTTAGTTCCAATGGACTGACCTTTAAAGTGCCCTTAAAAACAGAGCAAGGAAAGTTTATGCGTTAATATATGTGGTTATTCATTAAGTAATGAGCCAATCATTGCACTAGAAGCTGAGGATACAAAGGTTTAAATGAAAAAGTCTTTGCCCCCAAAATCTTACATTTTAATGGGAGAAAAAGGTACATAGAGGAAAGTTTAAAAGGAATTGGGAGGGGCAAGATCTGGAGATAGTCAAGAGAGGACCTAGAGAGGAATGAAGAAGTGACTGGTTTGGACACTTGCCTTAAAATGGAGGCTTTGAGAGAAACTAACTAAGAAAGGGCATAAAAAATGCAGAATGATCTTCCAGTGTGATTAGTGAATGGAAGACTGAAGGGAAAGAGAGAATTTTCAGAACTTGAGGGGCCTGATGTAGTACGGTAGAGAAAATCCTGAGCATCAGGAGGGGAATTAAAACACAGCCTCTTTGGGCATTTTCCTTAAAAATGTTCTGTTTTTCCCTGCCAAAAAAAAAAAAAAGTACTAGGGGGCAGCTAAGTGGAGCAGTGTATAAAGCACCAGGACCTGAGTTCAAATTTGGCCTCAGACACTTAACACTTCCTAGCTGTGTGACTTTGGGCGAATCACTTAACCCCAATTTCCTCAGAAAAAAAATACTAAAGAGAAAGTATAAAGTACCACAAGTAAAGACATTTTTTCTTAAGGAAAAAAAAAGTTAACCATATGTCATGGTACAATGGAAAAAGCAGTGGTTCTGGACTCAGAGGTCTCGGTCACTACTGGTGGACCTTGGACAGCTCTGGGCCTCTGTTTCCTCATCTGTAAGATGAAGGTGTTATACTACATGGATTCCAAAGTAAGTTTCCTTGAACTTTAGTTCTATGATCATAAAATCCTATGACCAAAAGATGCTTCTGAGAAACTGACCAGAGAGGACAGAAGGGAGCCGTTATTAGATTGTAGATGAGTATATGTAGGAACGAAGAATTAATAAAGACCTTAGGGGTCTCCCCCCCAAAAGAAGGTTCTTCTTATTGAATTTAAATTAATTTATACAAATGGGCAGCAGTGGGGAAAAGTGCCCCTTCAAGAGAAGGGAATTCTGCACCTGCCTCGTTAAGTTACTCTTTAACTCAGCGGCACAAGGAATGAAAAGCACCACTTCTGGGTTATAGGCTTTTTATCTTCCCAGTCATAGATTTTTGGAATACTTTTGTTTCTTCCCCCTTTCCCCTTTTCAGAATGACGATTCCTGCCAAGCAAACGGCTGATATGCTGCACATCAATTCCTTTGACAAAGTTGGGCATTAGGAATGCCATTGCCTAAGGGGTATTAACTCCTAGAATCATAAGTTTAAAGGAATAAAAGATCTTGGACATCATCTAGTCCAGGGCTTCTTAAACTTTTTTCACTCACAATCCCTTTTCACCCAAGAAATAACTTGGGTATATGGGTATATAATATAGGCACATAAATCAAACATTTACTGATAATAAATTATAACTTTGTGACTTCCGCATTCAGTTACTTAACTCCATATGGGGTGATGACCCACAGTTTAAGAAGCTTTGATCTGGTCTTACTCTTTCATTTTACAGATGTCACCTATGATGCAGTGTCTTGGACTTGCTCTGGACTTGCACAGATCTGATGCAACTTGAGAGGCTACTGCCAAATTATATCACTTTGGTTTGGTTTTTTTTCCCATTCAAAGTTGCCTTTGGGATAAAGTTCAGGATATAGCTACAATATATTCATGTCGAAATCTCCACAAATGAAAAGAAAGTGTACCATACAAGTGTTTAAGATAACAATACACATAAAGGATATAGGACAGCCTATACTCTAATCTACAGAAGATGCAGAAAATATATAAAGGTCTCATGGTAGTCCATAAGCAATTAATGTTGAAGACTAGAGATGCTAAATGAATTTGTCATATGGGAAATTTGGTGATAGAACTAGGATATTCTAACTCCAAATCTTGTGATCTTTTCCTTTACCTCAAGGTCTTACATATTCTTTTGTCCCAAATCTAGTATCATCTCAAAAGAATGTTTTCTGGACAAAACATATATTAATATCCATTATATTTTCTCAATATTTCATATTCTATGGCATTTAGGAGATGCTATTAGAAATGACTTAGTCCTTAATAAAAATTGTGTTATTTCAGTCAAGTTTAAAATCTATTACTTTACACCAGCCCTGAAGTTAGGGGGACCTGACACTGAACACTTCCTAGCTGTGTGACCCTGAGCAAGTCACTTAACCCCAATTGCCTCAGCAAAAAACAAAGAAACAAACAACCCTCCCCCAAAAAAACCCAACTATTATTTTGTTGACTCATGTTTAAGTCAAGAGGTCACCTAAAAGGAAACTGTGTGTGGTTTGAATATAGGACTCACCAAAGAAGAATCTGAAATATTACCTTTTAATTTATACCCCATGCTAAGAGACCAAGGGCTTCTGAAATCCCTAAAGCCTACATAATTTTGTCAAGTCATTGCTGTTAAGTTGTAGCTTCCTACTCAATTTTCCTTTGCACACCTCAAGACAAGGAGAAGAAAAGAGATATGGGATTAAGGCTCTCCCCATTCCTTTCTATAATTTGGAAGCTGGAGCTTCAATGACAAGATTAGATTTATTTGATTAAAATCTCAGCCTTAACAAACTTCTTATTATTGTTATAAATATGCAAAATATAGATATTCGGATCCGTGATATCATTAATTATTATAGAGTGGCTGGTAAGATAGAGCATTGTCTATACTAAGACATAACACACACATACTAATGAAATCATAATTGGTCTGGCTTATAACTTGGTAAGTTTTAAGGAATTGCTTTAGGTGCAAAGAAACTATTACTTGCCCAGGTTCTTAGTGTCACAGTTCAGATTTGAACCCAGGATTCTATTTACTGTACACAGCTACTTCTATGCATTTGGGGTTACTCCTCCAATCATGTATATAGTTTGGAGTCTTCAGAGGCAAGGATGACCAATCCTGCTGGGGCTTCTGGGGTAATCCTTTTTTGCCCATGTTTTATCAATTTTTTAGATATTTATTAGTTTTTAAGAAAAGGACATTTGGGGGCAGCTAGGTGGCGCAGTGGATAGAGCACCAGCCCTGAAGTCAGGAGGACCTGGGCTCAGACACTTCACACTCCCTAGCTCTGTGACCCTGGGCAAGTCACTTAACCTCAATTGCCTCAGCAAAAAGAAAAAACAAAAAAAAAGAAAAGGACATTTACAAAAGTGTAATAATAAGAACCGTGTAAAGCATCACTCTCCCACTTCCAGATTTGGAGCATAATCTTTCACATGTTAACACAGGACGATGGGAGAGAGAGAATCTGACCACAGAGAATATATATGACTAAAGGATCAACTCAGAACTTTTGTTTGTTGGAAGTCCTTTGTTGAGTCCATAACCTATGACCCTCTCTGGTGCAAAGGGTCATGTTTCTTAAGGGAGCTTCTTTCTTCAAGTGATTATCTTTCTGTATCCATTTGAATCCACATTTGTCTTTTTCTGCTTCTGGATGAATGATTTATCTATTAGTGATCTGGTTTCTCCAATAACATGGACAATCAGGGTAGAGGAAGAAAAGGAGTTTAATATTCTTTCTGGATCCATTCCTCCCACAACCCACTCTCCTCTGGTAAAAATACAAAGACTGGCCTCCACAAGGAAGTTTTGAGCTTATAGTTTTCCACGGCTTGACTGCTTTGCAGCTGGTTAGTTTCCTACTTAAACTTCTCCAGCTATTTAAAGCCCTTGGAGTCAGTAGTTAGCTATTTGTTAGTCCATCAACTATTTCTTTCTTGACAAAGTGGTTTACACATTGTAAAGAGATCACAAACTTTGCACAGTTACAGAATAATACATTGAGTTAATAGAAATAGGAGTGTAAAAACACCCCCTTTATACAAATAAAGACCCTTAAAGGGGAAATAAGAAGGAAGCAGGGTAAGGTCAATATTTTCTCCAATTTAATTTTCTCCAATTTTAATTTGACATACAAGGGTGTGCTCTGAGGGAGAGCTGATTGTTAAATTTTCATTGTGAGCATTTACTCCTTAGAAATCAGCATGTGCTACAAACCAGCACTTGCTTTATTGTTTCATTAATTGTTTAGACTTAAGAAGGAGAGGGGAGAAAACATTAATAATAATTTTTAGAGGGATTCCTCTAAAACACCACTGTATATATTTTTAAACTCACTAACACACAAGTAGGGAGGAAATAGGGAGACACAATTTCAGTCAATAAATCTGCTTAGAAATATCTACAATACATATACCAACCTTGAGAGATTGATGTCAGTCAACAAACATTTATTAAATATATACTATATAACAGATATCAGGGTTGACCTGTCCCAAAAGAGCTTGCATTTTACCTGCAAAATAATATGCACATATAACTAAATACAAAATATACTCAAAATAAGTCAGAGAGTCATTAGCAGTTGGGGGGAGAAGAAGGCATTGGAATTGAGAGCTGAAGGTATTCTAAAAGGTTGAAGTAGGAGTGCATTTCAGGCACAGGTACAGCTGGTACAAAGGTCTAGAAATGAGAGCTGGGATGTTGCTTCCAATGAAAAATAAAGAGGCAGTTTGGCTGGAATGGGGGGGGTGTATGAAGGGTAAGCCTTGATCATAAGCTGGAACCAGATTGAGAAGGGAGGGCTTTAAACTCCATGTAGAAAACTGTGTTTGATCTTAAAGGCAATGGGGATCTCCTGGAGCTTGGGGGTGGGACATGACAGGATAAGACCAGGGTTTGATGATTTGTAGTCATGATGGATTCATTGAAGGAATTGGGGTTTTTAGCTTGAAGAAGACTTGGTATAGGAAGAAACATAACTGTCTTTATTTATAAAGGATTATCTTATGGAAGAGGTATTGGACATGTTCTGTTTGACCCCAATGGGCAGGAAGAGAACAATAGGTAACAATGACAAAGGAATAGATTTGGGAGTAAGGAGTACTTCCTAAAAATGAAGAGCTGCTCCTAGAGGTAGTGATTTGCCAACATTGAACACAGAAGCTGACTGATGGCTTGTCATGTACAGGAAGTCTGAGGAAGTTGGTTAGCATGATGGACAGAATGCTGAATTTTGAGTTAGGAAGACCTGAGATGGGCATAGTGGCCCACGCCCATAATGCCAGCCAGCTGGCTTGTTGACAAATGGAGGATCTCTTGATCTCAGGAACTGCATTGGGATGTGCTGATAAAGTCCCTGCACTTAGTTTAGCATCTAATATGATGGTGACGGTGTGGGCATGGGGGACCAGGTTGCCTAGATAGTGTTGAATTGGCCCAAGTCAGAAACAGAAAAGGTGAAAGCTTCCCTGTCCATCAATAATGGGGTTTAAACCAAGACAACATGGATTCAGTCTTTGAAAAAAGAGAAAAAAAGATGATTTCAAATCCTAACTAGTTGTTTGAACATGGGCAAGTCATTCAATTACATTCAGTAATTCAGCCACAAAATCCACAGGATTATTTTCAGATCAAATGATAATATACATTATATGTATCTGTTTATAATTTATATAATATATATGTATGTAATATGCAAAAATGTATTATATATACAATATGTCTAATACATGTATCGTTCTTTATAAATCTTGGAACAGGGGCAGCTAGGTTGCGCAGTGGTTAGAGCACCAGCCCTGAAGTCAGGAGAACCTGAGTTCAAATCTGGTCTCAGACACTTCCTAGCTGTGTGACCCTGGGCAAGTCACTTAACCCCAACTGCCTCAGCAAAAAGCAAAAAATAAAATAAAATTAAATAGATAAATAAATAAATCTTAGAACAATACGCAAATGTTAGCTACTATTAGTTCAGTTTGAGTGAAATACTAAAGGTGTGATGAAATTCACTCTGGGCTACTGTATTATACTTTGGGTAGTAGTAGTAGTAGTAGTAGTAGTAGTAGTAGTGGTAGTAATGATGATGATATTTGAATAGCTTTTATTTATATAATGCTTTAAGGTTTACTAAAGACTTTACATGCATTAAATCAGTCAGTCCTCACAACAATCCTGTGAGATAAGTGCTATTATTTTCCCAATTTGCCTTAAAGAAACTGAGGCTCAGGGAGATTAAATGGATTGCCCAGGTTCACAGTAGGAAATGTCTGAGATGAGATTTGAACTCGAATCTTCTCAATCCCAAGTAAATCATTCTCTCCACCATGCACATTTGCTTGTTGGGAGGGTGTAGAAAGGATTCCTGTATAGCTGTAGTATAGACTACAGGGTTTCTGGGAATCTTATGTTTATATCTATGTGGAAGGGGTGAAATGCACAAAAAAATCCAGTTATGAGGCTAGCTGTAAGTCAAAAGTGATGAAGTCTGTGCATAAATTTTGGGAGGGAAGGTGAGTACTCTGGTTGGTATGGCTGCAGGTACACACATACACACACACACACACACACACACACACACACACACAATTGCTAGAAAGAAAACCTTTCCAGGGTTTCTGACTCAGACATTATAGTGTGTGCGTCACTAAAAGAAATTTGACCCGGAAATCTACTCTCTCTAGACCTTTGTGTTACTTATTACCTGGGTGACCTTGGAAAAATGTAGGAGTTGGAGTTAATGATACTAAGGTTTCTTCCAATTCTAAATCTATGAACTTTTGACAATGCAAATAGGGATAAACTGCTTTTCCTTTTAGGAGCCTTCTAATCCCTGGGATTACAGTTTCAGGATTGGAATGGATTTTAGAGGTCACTTGGTTTAACCTGTTCATTTTATAGATGGGAAAACTGAGGCCCAGGTAAGTTAAGCAGCTTGCCCATGGTTAAATAAGTACGAAGTACAGAATTAAAATTTGATCCCATGTTATCTGACTCCAAATCCAATGATCTTCTTTCAATACAGAAGGAAGGAAAAAAGGAAGGAAAGAAAGAAAAGGGAAGGAAATAGAAGGGAAGGGAAGGGAAGGAGAGGGAAGGGAGAGAAGGGAAGGAAGAGAGGGAGAGATGGAGGGAGGAAGAAAGGAGAAAGAAAAAGAGAGAGGGAATATTCATTACACTTCACTATATGCAAAGTACTCTAAAGGGAGGAGGTGGGGAGAGAGATAATACAAATATATAAAAAAAAGAACATACACACTCTCCAGATATTCACATTCTACTGGGGGAAAATTCATACAAGAAGTTTTATTTGAGCAGCAGATGGAAGGATGTCATGGTCCTCAGGGTGCATCAGCAAAGCATACAGACATGCATCTCCTTCAGTGCTGTTTCTACTGATAAAACCAAGGACTTGGAGCTGTGGCTGCTGAGGTAGCAGGGGCTCCAGCACTCTCAAAGTCAGTAGCTAAATCAAATCTTCCCTGAAGGTGCTTTCTCCATGAAGATTACAAGAGCTGTCCTGGAAGCAAGATTCATGGCCTAGGGGGCTGTTCTTCCTAAGGTTCTTGGGCTTAATTGACCTTTGGGGGCAGTGACTGGTGGTGGTGGGCTCCTCAGTGATGTTCTTCTCCCTTTCCTTTCCTCTCTTCTCCCTTCTCTTGTCTTATATTCTCTCTTTCTCTCCCTTATCTCTTTCTCCTTTTCCTATTACATCCCTCTCTCCCCATATTTTTAACATGGCTGTTACACTATGCTCCCTTCACCAAGATTCCTTCTCATTCCCATCCAAATAATCAAGGATCATAGAATCATAGATTTAGGGCTGGAAAGAACCTTTTAAAGTCCATCCAGTCCAACCCACTCATTTTCATTTGAGGAATGTGAATTTGAGCAAGATTAAACAGCTTGTCCAAGATCACACAGGTGATTTGGGAAGTCATGCCTTGGACACTTCCTAGCTTTGTAACCAGCGGCAAATCAGCCTCAGTTTCCTTAACTAAAAAAATAGGGAAAACAACTTCACAATCTCTAAATGTAGGGTTCAGTTCCCTCTCCCTGAGCATCCTCAAGGCTGAAGAGGAGACTTAGATCCATTCATCCTCTCAAGAGTTGCAACACACATTCTCATAAGGATCAGGACAGAACCCAAATGCCTCCTACTGCTGGATACTGTAGCTGGTTATGAAGAAACTATTTGGGACTTCAGTGCATCCTGGCCTGTTGATACTAATTTGTTTAGCTGGAGCAGCTCGGCTCCAGAGGATTCCCTCTGGCACCACCCCTCCAGGGTCCATTTCCCCTTGTACACTCATGCAGGTGGTTCTGGCACAGACAGTAACAGTGGGTTCTTTTTCTAGTTTCCCTCCAAGTCTGAAAAATCTTCATTTATGTTTAAAGCTGGGGAGGAGAAGCAGGGGGAAGGGAAAAAACTCTACAAAACCTAGCAGTATCTGAAATATTTTCCAAAAAAGTATTTTTAAATAAAGTCAACACAGTCCCTCCTCTCCCCCTTCCTTTTCTCCCCCCACTCACACACATTCCTCTCCTTCCTTCACTGCCTAGAACACTGGCCCATTGTACTGGGGCCCAGAGGCTGAGATCTGAACACAAGTAGAGCAAAAAATGTCCCCAAAGCCCAGAGAGGGAAGTTGAGAAAGCCCACTCCACTTTTCCCCTCCCTCCACTCTCTCCCCTTCCCTCCAGCCAAAGCAAAACCAAAAGGGCTTCAAGTCCTGCCTCTTGCAATAATCCCAAAGCACAGGAGGTCAGGGAGCTGACTGGGTGCCCACTGCACAGTTCATACCATGATTAGCACCTATAATATGAAGAAGGCACTCATTTGCAAGCTAATTTCCAGGAACATCTTACTTTCAAGTAGTCAAGTAATAGACAAGGGGACCATCTCCAGTTATCTTGATCTCTATCTGGTCACTGAAGCCAGATGGTTCTGGAGGGGAAAGTGAGGCAGGTGACCTCGAACAGCCTCCCTCCCTCAAATCCAATTCATGACATCATCTCCTTGATGTCACGGTTCCCTTTGAGAATGATAAACAAACAACAAATAATAGAAGGAAGAGTTCATGATACAGGAGGAAAGGTGCTGGGTTTGAATCATTGGACTCAGGGCCTCAGGGTGCATTGGAATCACACCCTGAAGGCAGGTTCTGTATGCTCTGGTCTTTCTTTGTTTTCTTAGGTTTTAGCACTTTCGGCTTCTAATTTAATTGATGCTTGTTGACTTCTAAATGATGGGTACAAAAATGTAATTCATATTTTATTATATATATAATATATTCATATTTTATAAATAGTAGTGGGGAAAACTTTTATTCAAATCCCTATTCATAACTGTGTGATTCCAATAAGTCACTTAATATCTATCTGACTCAGTTTCTTAATCTGTGAAATGGGGAATCACAATAGTACTTACCTCTCAGAGTTGTTGTGAGGATAAAATAAAATAATATTTATAAAGTGCTTATCACAGCATCTGGCACAGAATAGGTGTTATATAAATACTAGCCATTATTATGATTCCAAAGGTGAAACTGCCCTTGAATTCAAAGGGCTTACATTGTACACATTCAAAGATGAGTTAAAAGATATGGACGTATACAAAAGAGATATAAAAATGATTGGTTGGGGGAGAATTCTAGCAGGGTGATGATCAAGATCAACTTCTTGAGAGTTAGGATTTTCCTAAGATGGAGATGAACAGGAACCATGTCTTGTGTTCTTTTGATTGTTTAAAAATCAGAATGATTTTTTTTACAAACAAAAAGAAACACAAAACAAACCTCCTCCAAAGCTGGAAATGAGTTAGATATGGCAAGGATCTATGAATTGTTGTTTTGAGCTACTACAGCAGGCAGTTTCAAGGGGTGGGGCACTGTTCTGGTTCATCATGTTCTGGAAGGCTGAGCCTCCACCTCTTCCCTAGGAAAATTAGTCAATGAATGAATAATTCTCCATTTTGGAGAGAGGGGTGTGTGGGGGCGTGTGGGAGGGAGGGATAGGGCAAATCCTAAATGTCCCCTTTCTTACTTTCAGTTCCCTGAGTACCAGTTGTCTCCCACTCTAAATAACTGCTCTTTTCAGAACTTTCAAAATAGATGGCCAGAGCAACTTGAATACTCCAGTACTCCTGGGGATCTGGAAGCTCATCAAGGTTGTTTTTCTGGTCAGTGAGACAAACCATCCTTACTTGGCCATCCTGGCAACTCTTGTTCATCTCCTTCTGTCAATTCATCACCAAGATGTTGAGGACCATCATCCCATTCCCTCCATCCCATGTGGCTAACAATGGAGCACATAGCAACATGGGGATGGGAAATGGAATATTGGCTAAGAAGCAGAGCAGGCAGGCTAGTTGGCTAATATGGGAGAGGGTACAAAAGGAATCATAAAATGTCCAGCACATAACCCTTGCTCTAACAATTGATCAACCCACTTTTTCCCCCAGAAACTTCTCTGATAAAGATCATTTCGCAGTCATATTTATCTTAAAGAGTCAGTAGACATGAGCAAGAAGGGAGTGTTGGTCATTGCATTTGAGAAATCATGCAGATCCCAAACTTCTCTGTGAAATAAAGACCCATTTTTTCAACAAGGCTCATCCTGTCAATAACAAAATAATCATAATAGCTAGCACCAGACTCTGTATTAAGCACTTCACAGGTTTCTCATTTGATTCTCTCAGCAACTCTGGAAGCTATATAATGGCATTTTACAGTGAAGAAATTAAGGCAGATCAGGGTTAAGTGACTTAAGCGCCCAAGGTCATAAAGCTAGTGTCTGAGGTTGTATTTGAATTCAGGTCTTTCCAATTCCAGGCCCAGCACTTTCTCCATTGTTTTGTTGAACGATAACAACTGCAACAATCAATTAGGTTAATAGATGTGGCTGAAAAATATCTTTGCTTAGAACATTATGAATTCATTTCTTTAAAAAAAAGAAACTATTTTATTTTAAATGGTGAGAATAACTCACATTTTGATATCTCCTTAAGGATTTATAAAATGTTTCCTTCCAATCTGGTTCAGTAGATAGAGCAAATGCTATCATCCCATTAGAATGCCATCTTTGAAAGGTAGGACTTTTTTTGCCTTTTTTTGGTATCCTCAGTGTTCAGTACATTTTAGACATTAAATAAATATTTATTAATTACTGATTGCCCAAATCTGTTTTGGGTCTCAATTTCCTTCTTCCTTCCTTCTTTTTTCTCATTTTTCTCTTCCTTCTTTGCTTCCTTCCTTCCTTTCTTCTATCCTTCCTTCCTTGCTTCCTTCCTTCCTTTATTCCTTTCTTTACTTTTTTCATTTCTTCCTTTCTCCAATCTTCCTTCCTTCCTTCCTTCCTTCTTTTACAAAAAGATATTTACTTCAAAAGATGTGAACATACACATACAGCCTCCAACATATTAGAGACATAATTCTACACTCCTCCCCTATTCCCATTACCACTTCAGTCTGAGGGCTGGATGGAGGGACCAAGAGGGGCTACTTTATTAGTTTTATAGCTTGTCTCAGTTCCTCTAGAGCACAGTCCCAGTTCAAAATCCAAAATATCCTCAAATTGGAATCCCAGATCCCTTGATTTCTCATGGCCTGATTAGCTGACCCACTAAATTATCATACTTGGGATCCTGGATGATCTTGGAGTCAAAATTCCAGGTATGATGACATAGGTAAACTAAAATTCTGGCTAAAAGGTCATCATGGATGGGTTCTTAATTTCAAAAAAAGAACAGAAAAATTAAAGAGCATCAAAGAAAAAAGCACTTAAAAACCCTAAAGAATTGAAAATGTGAAAGTAATGAAGACTACTTAGCCTGAAAAAGAGAAAGGAAAACTGATGGGGCATATGAAGCATCATCAATTGTGTTATAAGGCTGGAGTGAGGAAAATGAACAGACATATCTACAAGCTGTTTGGGTAACTGAATACATGAATTTTGGCACAGATCTGGGGATTGATCCAGAAAGTCTGGTTTGTCTTACTCTTCGGGGGATCAATTAAAGTTCCACTCCCTGTGAAGACTGCCCAAGCAGTCCAATGCATCCCAATCTCCTCCTTCTCTGCCCACCTGTTGCCCTTCTGGTCAGTACTGCACAGTTTAGCATCTGACGCTTCTCTAAAGGCTCTAGTTCCTCCAGTTAAATTGGATGTGCTTAAAGAGCAGGGAGAATGCTTTGAAAATCTCTGAAATATGAGCCTGGAACACTTCCTAGACAAATATTCAACCATGATATTTTACATATAATTTCTTATTTGATCTTCATGATAGCTCTGGGTGGTAGGTGCTTGAAGGTATTATCCTCAATCAAGAGTGGAAAAATCAGAAACTAGGAAATGTTAAATCATTTGTTCAAGGTCACACAGCTAGTAAGTGTCAGAGGTAGAATTCACACTCAAGTCTTTTGGACTTCAAGTCTAATAATCTTTCCATGACTCCTACTCAGATGCCTCATGGAGGTGATCGACTCTGGGTTCTTAAAGGCAACAAAAGTCAAACTCTTTCACAATCACCATCACCATCACCATCATCATCATCATCATCATCATCATAACTAGCATACATATTAAGGTTTCCAAGATATTTCACAAATATCTCATTTGATTCCTTACTGGAATCCTATTTATTCTCATCATTTTGCAAATGAAGAAACTGAGGCAGACAGACGTTTTGGGTCACACAACTAAAAATCCAAATAAGTATCTAAGGGGAATTTGAATTCAGGTCTTCCTGACTCCGGATCTGATACACTATCCACTGTACTATCTTGTTGCCCATCATGGTGGTTTGAAAGAACCACTTGTTTTATAAAGGAGTTTTACTAGAGGTGAAAGATATTATAAGGAAGATGGTGACCACTTCTGAACAAATGAAAATGGGCTTGAAAGAAATTGAGGAAGAGTATGATAGCAAAGAGACTGGTAGGCTGAGAGTCAAGACGGTCTGAATTCTAGTCTTATCTCTCCTCTGACTAACTCTTCAGTTTTCTAGATCTCAATTTCTTAATCTGTAAAATGGAAAGATTGGACCAAATCAGCATTTTTCAAATTTTGTTTCATAGTCTTGAATTATTATGAAGGAATACAAGGGGTTTTGAAAAGAAAAAATTAGCAATCAAGCAGAGACCAAAAACCTGCCCATTTTGCCATTATGTTGGTCATGTGCAGTGTGTGAAATTATCTAATAAAGAGAACAATGGGAATTGGGTGAACACTGATCATATCATTGAAAACTTGTCTTCTTATTGATCTAAAACAGAGGTTTTAAACTTTTTTGTTGCATTAACTCCCTGGATTTCTTGTTGAAGAATACGAGCTCCTCAAAATATTGTTTCTTACCTATATTCTAAAGTGAAGGAAATATGAAATTTCAGTTAAAGGTTAGTAAAAATAGTGATGTAAATATATTTTCTCATCTAAGTTTATAAGCCCTTGAAATAGATCCATGGAATTCTTGAGGATCCTTGGACTCCATGATAAGAACCCTGGTCTAAACTCAAACATTGAATGTGCCCAACAATGGATGATACGCCACATGCCTACCCAGAATACCTGCTTATGGGGTCAAGGCTGAAAAGTGTGTCAGACACTGGAACCACATAAGAAGCTTGTGAACATAGAGGATCCTAGTGGGTTCCTATTTATGGTTCTCTGGTTTCCCCAGTTTATGAAGTACTGAAGTTGGTCTGACTGACACCAGAGGTCTAGACCCTCCTTGACTACAAACATTTTTCAACCTTCAACCACCAGTGGAGAGTTGGGAAAGCCAATTTACAGTACCAGAACATTAACTATAGAAGATTGAATAGAGCAACATAATGCTGGGGAGTTTTGACTAGAAAACTACAAGATTTATTACTTATTCTACTGGGAAGGGCCTGATGTTTCAATTTCAAAGTCAACTAGTAATAGAAATTCCAGTTTGAAAGCCAAGCTTGGTCACAATGGAAGGGGCTTACAAAGGAACCAGTGGTAGTCAGTGTCATTTATATGCCATCTGGGCAGCCTCTAAAGTAGTTTGTAAATCTTTCTGGGCAGATTCCAACTCTCCCAAGTGGCAGTGAATGACCAGGATGGTGATGAGTCATGAGAGATGGGAAGAAACATGGGTGGAACTCAACTTTTTTTTTTTTTTTAATGATGTGTTCTGGGTGGAGGTGTGAATGGAATTATTAAACCAGAATTTGGCAGTAGCAAACAGGGTGGTTTAGTTATCCCAGTGATAACCATTGAAGCTCCAAAGGTGCTATTTCAAAGTGAGGTTTGGTTTTTTTCCATCTTTCTATCACCCCTGCAGTAGCAGGGTAAGGGGAGCAAACAGTAGAAAAACAGATCTTAATGTGTAAGACTGAGAAAAGTTCAGCTCAGAAGTGGAAGTGAATGAAAAATAATAATAAAGTACATTTATCTAGTGATTTATAGATTGACAAATGCTTTTCTAGGTTAATTTCTGCCTCACAGTGACCCTGTGAGGTTGATATTACAGGTACCATTATTCCTATTCTATAGATGAAGAAAAATGAAATGACTTGATCAGTTATACAGCTTATAAATATTTCAGGTGGGATTTGAACTTGGATTTCAGGTCCAGTATTTTATGCACAATGCCATGATTAGAGATGGTAGGAGCACAATGCCATGAGGATCGAGGGTTATTCTCTTGTGAATAGCTCTACTATCATGGACCATCTAACAGAGAGAAGCATCTGTTTCAATAGATGTATTACCTTCTGCCATCTGAAAATCACCTGAGCTGGGCCTGGAGAAGTCCCAGGTGGAAACCAAACAAAGTCATTTCCCTAAAGAGGTCTGCTGAGGATCCAGTAGAAATCAGACATGAATTTATACAGCATTAGACGTAGCTAGGCGGTGTAGTCAAACTTAGTCAGGAAGACCTGAATTCAAATCCAGCCTTAGACATTAGGGGGGTGACCCTTGGCACCCTTGATTTCTGTCTCACACAGTTTCTTCAGTTGTAAAATGGGGATAATAATCACACCTACCTCCCAAGTATTGTGAGGAGCAAATGAGATAATCATTGTAAAGAGATTAGCCCAGTGTGAGCCACAGAACATACTAAAAATGTCTCCAGGATCACATCTAAATCTTTCTGGACAGCTTTCTAACATCATCCAAGAAGAAGTGTCTGACCATAGAGCTAGCAGTGATTTGGTTGTGGAGTGAAAAATTTAATATGAAACAGGCAAAAAAAAAATAATAATAATCCTCTGTACTCTTAGGGACCACTTCCGATCCCACAGAAAGAAAATAGAACAGTGGAAGGAAAGATGAAGATGTTGAGAATCACAGTTCTTAGTTTTATAAACCTTCATTTAACTGTTAATATGCAAATATCATATCAATTTACATAGTAATTTGTAAATATGTAAATATCATGTAAATGTCAATTGTTTCTGTTCTGGCCAGAAACACTGAGGATCTTCCCCTCTCAGATTTCCCTCTCTCTCTGTCTCTCTATCTCTGTTTCTGTCCCTGTCTCTGTCTCTCTGTCTATCTCTCTCTGTTTCTATTTGTCTCTGTCTGTCTCTTTATCTGTCTCTCTGTCTCTGTCTCTCTTTGTTTCTCTGTCTCTATCTCTTTGTATCTCTGTCTCTATCTCTCTGTCCATCTCTATCTGTCTCACTCTGTCTCTGTCTGTCTTTCTATCTCTGTCTTTTTGTCTCTCTGTTTCTATCTCTGTCTCTCTCTGTCTCTCTGTCTATCTTTCTGTCTCTGTCTCTGTCTGTTTCTCTGTCTCTATCTCTGTCTATCTGTCTCTCTCTGTCTCTGTCTGCCTGTCTCTCTATCTCTGTCTCTTAGTTTCTCAGTCTCTGTCTCTATCTCTGTCTCTCTTTCTCTTTATATGTGTGTGTTGACTAGTTAAAAGAGGCCATTCTCTGCTTTGATCTATATCTATCCACTGGACCCAGATGTCATGAGAGGAGAAAATGAGGCAGGAGACATTGAACAACTCTCCCTTCAATCCCATTCATTTGTAGGTCATGGTATCAACTCCCTGATGTCTTGTTCCTCTTCAAGAACGAAGGACAAACAATAATCATACCCTTGACTCATATCCTTTCTCAGCAACCAACATATCAATTCAGTGGAGGATCTCATCCAAGTGGACTTTTTACTATAAATGAAACTAACTCAAAGCCCTAAATTAGGAAATGGAGGGGTAACCCCCAGCTTTACCCCAGAGATCTCCTTGTTTCAATGGCTTCAATTATCCTGTCCCAGATCAGCAGAGCCTCAGATGTCCCAGAACCTCAAATGGTTCCCCTCATTTCCAGTCTTGATTCACCAGATGATTGCTGGGTGTCATACAACGCATCTAACCATCAGGGGTGGAGTGTTTCACCTGCAGGAAGACCTTGATCTCACTCATCTTTCTTTCCCATATAGTTTGATATCAATTTTGATTTTGGTCCTAACAAGTTTGGGGGCTGACCGTACAGATACCTGATTCAGAAATGATGCCTGTATCAGTAAGTAGGTATTTCCTGCCTGTTAAAATATAACCAATTTTGTATTTCATGATCTTATCAGGTGATTGACGCATCCATGCCTCCCAACTCACTGCTTAAAGAAAGCGTTGGCAATACACATTCAGGAGGCTTCTGTACAGTCTACAAGCATTTGGCTTTTTCTATTTCATATTCCAGAGTTGTGCTGCTCAATGCATTTTTCTTCATTTCCTCCATTCCCGCCTTTGTACTGAGATCATTAAGGGTTTAAGTGTAAGCTTATTTCATTGGGAGATTCTTGCCTAATTCTCTGTAGAATTGCTCTATTTTCTCATCTACTACAGATATTGACGTGTAAGTATTTTCATAGTGGTCTTTTATCATAAGTATCACAATATGTGGTAAAATAAGTACAAGAGGCAGCTAAGGGAGCAAAATGGATAGAGTTCCAAGCTTGAAGGTAGGAAAACTCTTCTTCCTGAGTTCAAATTTGACCTAAGCAAGTCACATGTTTATCTCAGTTTCCTCATCTGTAAAATGGGTTGAAGAAGAAAATTACAATACCTTTACCAAAAAAACCTCAAACGGACTCACAAAGCATAGGACTTGATTAAAATGACTCAATAATGACCACAACATGTGGCATTAATTACTGCATTTATTTAGTGCTTTTAAACTCACAAAGGACTTTACTGACATTGTCTTCTTAGGACAATCCTAGGAGGTAGAGGCTATTATTATGACCATTCTACAGATAAGGAAACTGAAACTGAAAGGTTAAGTGATCTGTTGAAGGTCACACAGCTAGTAAATGTCTGATGAAGAATTTGAACTCAGGACTTTTTAATTCATCATCCAGTATGACAGAACTTAAACTCTTTCCATTCATGACCTCCTTTTCTCCTGGGTATATTGGTATATAAAATAGGCATACAGATAAAATACTTACCTATAATCAATCATCATTTTGTAAACTCCCCACATTATTACACAATGTCATATGGGATTGCAAACCACAGGTAAAAAAGCTTTGCTTTATGCTACCTATCTATTTAGCCAAACTTCTCTTAGAATAAAGATTCTTCTTGCTCTTGGGTCCCTGATCAGACTAATGCTCCTAGTTCTTTTATCTGCTTAGCCAAGAAGAACCCGGGAACCATTCTTCTATTTAACTACAACTTTTTTGTTGTTGTTGTTTTCATATCAGTCAACAAATATTTCTTAAAGTGCTTCTACATTTCCAGGCACTGTGCTAAACGCTGAGAATATACAAGGCACATTAACAATAATAATAGTCAGAATTGTTATAGAACTTCATATGTGTTCTCTTATTTGATACTTTTAAAGGAGGGCTTTTATAATCCCTATTTTATAGATAAGGAAACAGAGGCTAGGAAAAAAAAAAAAAAAAAAAAAAAAGTTGTAACTTGGTCAGCACCACACAGTCCTTGGCAGGATTTGAATTCATCTTTGCTTGACTGTAAATGTAGGGCTCTATACATTGTACCACTCAGCTGCCTTCTATGAAGAATGATATAATTTAGTTCCTCCAGTAATATATATCCAGGGGGTGAGGCTCTCACATTTAGAGGATTAATAGCTAAGTTAAGATTTATAGATACTCTAAATAACTGTATGATCTTTAGCACCCTCTGCCCCCTTCACTGCCAATCTGTCATTGCCATCAGAGAAGCAGAAAGGGCCCCGAAGGGTACAGAGTTATTTTGCATTTTCCTTTATTTCATAGGTTGCCATGGCCAAAGCATTCATCACCTAATGGCCAGCTCACTAGTTCAGCTGATCGGCAGAAAGCAGACACTGTATGTTGCTAGGGCCATATATAAAGCCTTTCCAATATGGCAGAGCTTGGCAGAATGTGGGTACCTGCTGCCATTGCTTCCAAAACCCAAGGTTAGTTCCATGCCCCTATGAGGCAGGAAAGCAGTAGAGCTTTAAGGAGGTCCAATCAATCCTTAGTAATCACACAACTAAGTGCAACAGAGAAATTTTCCATTTTATGGACCTCTTCTTTTACTAAAAGAATTTTTTGGGGTGCTTAACTTGGTTTTGGTTTAATGATGCCCCAATTTGGAAGCTGGGTGGGCTATAACTTTCTTATGGGCATGTTTTTAAAGGGGAAAAGGGATTGCCTATAACTGAAAACCTGAGTTAGTAAATAATGGGCAAAATTAAATCCCAACGGTTCTTAATCGTGAGGATACAAAATGTCATGCTTCAGTGGAAGCTTATTTAATAAGTACAGAGGGCTGCTGTAGCTCATAATGAAGAAAGATATAGAAAATATCCCTCTTCATACATGGGAATAAATAGGCTGCTCAAGCAGAGCATGACAGCAAGAGTCCTTCTGTTCAGTCCATACTAAAAAACGGAAAGCAAGAATTTGGGAAAAAGTAATCAGAGCACAGGAAAATAAGCCTGATTATCCAAGAATCACAAAACCTGTGAACGCAATGTCCTCCGTAACCTAGAGAGCAGACCTATGGTAGGAGATGGTCTGTAGGGCTTAAAGTATACAGGCTGGTATTTATAGTACTTTTTAAATAAAGGCTTATTTATATGAAGGCAAACCCAAAAAGAGACCCAGAGAGACTGCCCACATCCCAACTGTCCTTGAAGGTCAATTTTTGAAAGGACAAGTGTAGCTGAAAAGGCCAGGACATTAGCTGCTTGGTTGCCTACCAATCATAAGGATATTTCCAGCTTTTTATTCATTGGGAATAAATGGAATGATTGGGTTACTTATGATTCTGAGAAGGAAATTTGTTTTAAGAAAAAGAGGGACAGAAAGAAGGAAGGAAGAGAGGGAGGGAAAAAGAGAGGGAAGGAAAAAAAGAGAAGAGAAGGAATGGGAAAAGAAGGAAAAGAGGTAGAGAGTAAAGGAAATAAAGAAGGAAGGAGGGAGGGAAGGAAGGAAGGAAGCATGGAAAGGAGGGAAGGAGGAAGGAGAGAAGAAAAGAGAGAAAGGAGAGAAGAAGAAGGGATAAAAGGAAGAAGGGAGGAAAAGAAGGAAGGAAAGGAAGGAAAAAGGGAAGAAAAGGAAGAAGGGGAAGAAGAAATGAAGGAGAGAGAGTGAGAGAGAAGGGAAGAAGGAAGGTCTGGAAACAATTATACTAATATGGAATTCGCCAATTTTCAATGGATTACCTCTCAAAAATAACCTCAATAAATTGATCAAAGATTACAACTCATCTTTGTCTAAAGAAATCCTAAATCACTTTACTCTCTATGAAAGGGTGCTGACATCCTATATCTTTGGAATACTGCTATGGAACTTCTGAACCTGAAATAGAGAGAAATAAAATCCTTTATTCCACTCGCTCTTATCTTCATTTCTTCCCTACCACTCTGGAATTTATTAAATGAATATAAAAGTCATAGTTTTCTAACAGCTCTTATTATAATAAATGAGAAAAAACATTTTTCTTTCTTTTCTTTGTCTTCTAATGATTTCTTTTCCTCAAAAGCCAATATTTAAGTTCTCATGTGCCAGTGTTGAATGAACTCATTCCCAGTTCTTTGGGCACAAGCACCTGATGATTTCTAAACTCACTTTCCTTTGATCTGAGAACATTTCTGTAAAGCACTCTGCCAATGCTAACAGCTCTGTGAATGTTATTGTCTTTGTTTCTGGGGCCTCATTCCCTTTAAAGATGACATTTTCTAGTCATATTTGTGCCAGCCAGCTTGGGCTGCATAGGAAAATTTTTAAGGCTCCACTGGTGGTTTTTCATCCAGTTACTTTTATCACTTTACTACAAATCACATCATTTTGAGAAGGGATATGCTGCAATTTCCCTGTTTGGGGATTTTCTTATTGATCAATAAATATATCACCTTGATGGAAAATCAGGCCATTTTTGCTTCAGAACAGGTCACAGATCAGTTGAATAGTTTATTAGCTACATTTGATACTGAAGGGGCTTCTATTAAATAAATAGAATTTGGAATAAATTTGGAATAAAAACAAACTGACAACTATTTGGGGGATGAAGGGTGGGGAGGAAACAAGCATTTATTGAGCACCATTTATGTGTCAGGCTGCACTAAGCACTTTACAAATATTATCTCATTTGACCCTCACAACAACCCTAGGAGATAATTGCTATTATTATCCCCTTTTTACAGTTGAGGAAACTGAAGTAGAGAGAAGCTAAGTGACTTGCATGAAATCACACAGTCACAAATAGTGAATATTTGAGGCTGCATTTGAACTCAGTTTTTCTTGACTTCAGGCTTATCCACTGCAACACTCAGCTGTCTCAATGACTTTTAAATGTAGTATTTGAATATAATAAGAAATTGTTGTACTATAATAGACTGAAAATATTAGGAATTGGAAAAAAACATGGAAAGATTTACAGGAACTAATGCAAAAAGAAAGCAGAGCAGGGCTAAAATAATATACAAAGGACCCTTCAAGATAAAGGACAGCTAGATATACTTAAATGCTCACTCTACATTTTGCAAAAGCACATTTCAAAGCATTCAGAAGAATAATAGTTAGTGAATCCTTGAACTAAATTTCTGAAGAAAAAGTAAGTCAAAGATGGATGAAAAATTCAATTATGAAATTCAGAAAATAAAAAGAGAAATTTTTTTTTTGCTGAGGCGTTTGGGGTTAAGTGACTTGCCTAAGGTCACACAGCCTGTCTGAGGCCAAATTTGAACTCAGGTCCTCCTAACTTCAGGGCTGGTGCTCTATCCACTGCTTTACTTAGCTACCCCCCAAAACAAATCTGATAAGAAAGGGGGAAATGATAATTATCTGAAGAGATAGATATAGATGAATAGGGATCTTGCCAACCAATTTAGAGTTTTAAAAGATGTAAAGAAGATAAGGCAAGGGTAAATTTCTGAGGATGAATTCAAAAGTTAGCCAAAGTTAAGAATAGGATAAAGATGGCCAAATAGAAATCTTCCCACTAAAACACCTCAATACGAATTTAGAATATAAACAGACTGAAAAATCAAGAAAAAGTCACAGTGATTAATTTCTCCAGCCTAGAAGATGGCGAATTGCAGACAGCCTTCTCTGTGAACTCCTGGGACCTTCCCTCAGACTCAGACAAAGTGAGCCTTCAAACTGGTTTTGGAGTGAGGGCTCCGACAAACATTTGGACTACAACACACTTCTATCAAAAATCTACCTTGAAAGAACTCCTGAGAAGGTTAGCCTCAGGGGAAATCGGCTGCTGGTCGTGATCAGACTCCAGCCGGGGCGGAAGTCAGGGCTGCAATAGAGGGGCAGATTTTAGGCACCCAGGAAGCCCCTGGGAGATGTCTGGGCCACTTTGCTCTGCTTGCGGACAGGTGCTTTGGCAGATCTGCCTTTGGTAAAGGGTGGATCGAGAGCAGCTGAAAACGTGGTCCTAGTGCGAATCTAGCCCGACCAGCCTCAGACCGGAAGTCAACTCGGCAAACTGCCCCAGGGCAAATACAAATTGTTGCAGTATTCTCTGCTTTTGACCAATATCCCAACTTTAAATCATGAGCAAGAAGCAGAAGAGAGCTCTCACCATAGAAAGCTTTTACGGAGAAAAAATAGAACAGTCCCCAGATCCTGACATTATGAAAACAATCCCAG
>JAJPUD010001954.1:325306-349121 GCA_023553655.1 Myrmecobius fasciatus
CCTAGAGGAGAAACTAACAGAGATGCAAGGAGAAATAGACAGTAATACTATACTAGTGGGAGATCTCAACCTTGCTCTCTCAGAATTAGATAAATCAAATCACAAAATAAATAAGAAAGAAGTTAGGGAGGTTAACAAAAGGCTAGAAAAGTTAGGTATGATAGATCTCTGGAGGAAATTGAATGGTGATAGAAGGGAGTATACTTTTTTCTCAGGGGTTCATGGAACTTATACAAAAATTGATCATGTGTTAGGGCATAAAAACCTCAAAATCAAATGCAGAAAAGCAGAAATAGTAAATGCATCCTTGTCAGATCATGATGCAATAAAACTCACATGTAATTTCTCCAGCCTAGGTCTGCATAGGAAGACAGACAGAGACATCTGTGGACACTAGGGCAGAGTCTGGCTCTGTGGAGCATCCTAGCACAAGGAAACACTATGCACCAGAACAACAAGTGGTCCCCAAATCCATCTTGTTGTCCAATCATTTTGAACCCTCACGTCCTCATTTTGACAAAGATACGAGATCAGCTAGATATTTCCTTCTCCAGTTCATTTTATACAAGAGAAAACAGGCAAACAAGGTTAAATAACTTGCTCATGACGGTCTGAGGCTATATTTGAACTCACAGAGATGTCTTCTCAGCATTCTCTCTACTGGGCCACCTAAGCTGCTCTGTGAACCAAACCTGCACAGTAGGGCTCATGACAGGTACCAACTGACAGCTTTTGGCTCACTGGCTGATTCCATATCACAAACCCAAAATGTAGAAAGCTGGCATTCAGCGCTAAGAAGTAGTGTGGAGCCCAGAGTCCAAGGGCAGCTAATTTCAGCATCTTGTCCACTTTCAAGCCTGCAGAGGAATAATCAAGGTGAAATACACACAGAGACAGAGACAGAGAAAGACTGACAGAGACAGAGAAAAAAAGAGACATAAGAGAGGCACAGAGAGAAAGAGACAGAGAGACACACAGAGAGATAGAGCCAAGGAAAGAGAGACACAGAAAGAGATGGACAGATAGGCTGACACAGAAAGAGACAGACACAGAGATACAGAGACAGAGACAGGGAGAGAGACAGAGAGAGATACATCCAGAGAAAGAGATAGGCAGGCACATACACAGAGAGACAGATGTACAGAGATAGAGACAAGGAGAGAGAGAGAGAGAGAGAGAGAGAGAGAGAGAGAGAGAGAGAGAAGACAGAGAGAGAGACACATACACACACATATACAGACAGAACCAAGGAAAGACAGACACACAGAGAGACAGACAGATAGGCAGACACAGAAAGAGACAGAGAGACACAGAGAAACAGAGACAGAGACAGGGAGAGAGAGAAATACATCCAGAAAAAGAGATAGGCAGGCACATACACAGAAAGAGACAGACACACAGAGACAGAGACAAGGAAAGAGAGAGACAGTGGTACCCAGAGAGATAGAGAGAGGAAGAGACAGACTGGCAGACAGAGACTGAGACAGAAAGAGAGACAGAGACAGTGGCACAGAGAGAGAGACAGAAAGAGAGACAGAGACAGAAACAGAGACAAACAGAGGCAGAGAGACTCAGTCTTCAAAATAACACCCATGCAATTAGCACTAAAAGGCAATTAACCTCAGATTAGATGGAACAAACAATTTTGTGACTGGAAGAAAGATAAAGATTTCTCACTGTCTCAGTTCCCTCATCAATGACCTGGATTGGATGACTGCTAAGGTTCCTTCTATAATTCAACAGTTGGTGTTCACCAAGGATTCAGAGCAAGAGAAGGACTGGGTGTACGATTCCGCTGATTCAGGGAATTCCCCTTCTCTGGGAGTTCCTTAGATTGAGGAAATCAGAGGTCCAATTCAATAGCCTGAGGCTTTCCCGCTGGCAAGGATTATGGGAGTATCCTACCAGGTCTAGCTCTTTGATTACAAAAGACACTGACTGGCCCAGGTGGACTGAGCTTTCTTGTGCACTAGATTGTGGGATCCTGGGGGCAAGGGCTCTCCAAAATGCCCGAGGAGGGGCAAAATGAACAGATCAATGCTCTTGAGCTGACCTGAGCTAGATTAGGCCCAGGAGGGCCCTTGTACATCCTGACTGAACCAGATAGGGAACCTCAGTTTAAAAATAAAACAAAACAAGACAACAAAAACTGCAGGAACAACAAAAACCTTATAGTGGGTTAGATTCAAGCATTGATTAATGAAGTGACTTTCCCAGACTCAGATAACTAGGAAATATCATAGCAGGACTTAAATCCAGGGCTTCCTGGCTCAGAGACCAATTCTTTGAGGTCAGACTGCTTGGTGGTTTTTTATTTTAAGGTTTTAAATGATTAGGTGTAAAAGAAATTGAACTCAATGACATTGAATAAGTCAAGTATTAAAGTCTCTATGTGCCCAGGTGAGGGAGGTTGAGCATTATTCCAAGTTATATAGATTATGATGAGATATTAAAACTCAGGGAAATTAAATAATTTTCCCATGGGAGTTTGCATGAGAACCTAGACTTATAGAACATTAAGCTTGGAAGAAACCTTCCAAAATGATCTGATGGGCAGAGATGGGCAGCTTGCTGGCATCATGAATGAAATGCAGTTCTTTAAATCAGGAAAAGCCAAGTCTGAAATCTGCCTCAGATACTTTCTAGCTGTGTGACCCTGGACAAGGAACTTAACTGCTTTCTGCCTCAGTTTCTCCATCTGTAAAATGGTGATCATAATAGCATTTAACTCCTGGGAATCATTGTGGGGATCAACTGAGATAATCATTTGAAAACCTTAGAGTGCTATAAAATTCTACCTATTACTATTATTTTCATTCTCTCATAGAAGGGAGTATAATAATTCTAAAGAGAAAAATTTTAAATATAGATTCAATTTTATAAAGTATGCTTTTCCAAGAAATCAATCAGTCAGTCAATCAATTAATACTGAGTTTTTGACATGTACAAAGCTCTGAGCTAAGACCTGTGAGATCTACCTTCCTCTTCAAATGTTGTGTGTGAGGTTATGAGCAGATGGCTGTTCTTCTTTAGGGAATAGTAATGAGAACAGCTCTACACAACAGAATTCTGCTTCCAGAGAAAGAACTGATACATAGAATTATATATGGAATGATTTTATGTATATATGCCTTTGTATGCATACACATATACATACAAAATGTGTGTATATACATATACACATATGTATACACATGTGTGTGTCTCTAGGCCAGGAGGAGGAGGGAAGAAAAAAATTTACATGACAACTTTATTCTGTTTTGAAAAGAAATAGCAAGTTGTATATAAGAAATTTGCAGTTTCATGTGCAATCATCCTTTTTAATATTGTTATGGAAAGGCTTATTATATTCAACAGATTAAAAATTTAATAAATTTTAAAAAGAGAATTCAATGTGGGTATACAATGGACAGGATTTATAGTTATGGTGTACATGGCAATTATCCATAAACAGCATTAATTCTTATAAATGATTTTAATCAATCTAACTTTTACATGACCACAGCAAGATTTTAGGTGATTTTTTTCCTCCTCTTTGTTAAATATCTAGCATTGTAATATCATATTTTTGGAGTTAGAAGGGACACCTAGAGCATCTAGTGAAACCCCTTAATTTTACAGATGAGGAAACTGAGTTTCAGGGAAGAGAAATCTTAAAATACTATATAAATGCTATTATCACTCTACGTAGCCCTCGAACCTCAGTCTATAGATAACACACTTCTAGAATAGTGAAATGACTTGAACCCAATTATATAACAAGATGGACTGGTAGAGATGGCATATTAGAACTCTTCCTATACTACATCTTCTTTTTGGCCCCATTGCCCTTCCTTACTCCATCTTGCTCCTTCAGGTATCTCATGGTACCATTCACTGAAACTCATTACCTCCTCACTCTATAACACTGTCTCATCCAGGCCATCTGGTTCCAAACCCCTAAGATCTGGGATTGAAGAATCATAGATTCAGAGCTGGAAAAGATTTCAGAGGAAACCGAAGACCACAGAACTGATTTTTCTTGTCCAAGTTAAAACAAGGAGTAAGATTCAAATCCAGAACCTGTTATTCTAACTCTGACGCTACTTCCACTACTTTTCATAAACTGTGGCCTTTTTTTTTTTTTTTTGATGTCTCTTGGCAAAATATTCATGGGAATTTATGAGTAAAAGAAAGTCAGGCTATGGGTCAGAGATGCATTGGTAGAAGGAGTTTCCTAAATGAGAATTTCTCATATAAATGAAATCAAAGGCAAAGTTAAAAAAAAAAAAAAGGAATAAATGGTCCTGTAGTATAAGTGCTTTAAATGCAGTAAATACTTAATACATATTTATTTAATGAAAAAATGTGACTTTTAAAACTGGCTGTCTGTCTCTCTGTTAGAGGCTTAATGAATGCATGTTGCATTGTACCTCCCAGCACATACATGTATCTATATACATGTGTGCATGGGAAAACACACATATGTACATATCTGTACAAACATGTGTACATATCACACACATGTGTGTATACATTTATGTATGTAAAATCATTCCCTATATCCTTCTATGTATCAGTTCTTTCTCTGGATACAGAATTCCGTTCTGATGAGTTGTTCTCATTACCATTCCCTAAAGAAGAATAGCCATCTGCTCATAACCTCACACACAACATTTGAAGGAGAAGGATCTCACAAGTCCTAGCTCAGAGCTTTGCACATGTCAAAAATTCAATAAATACTGATTGATTCACTGACTGATTGATTGATTTCTTGGAAAAGCATACTTTATAAAATTGAATCTATGCTTTAATTTTTTTTTCTCTTTAGAATTATTATACTCTCTTCTATGGGAGAATAATAACAATAATAGGTAGAATTTTATAGCACTCTAAGGTTTTCAAATAATTATTTCAGTTGATCCCCACAACAACTCCCAGGAGGTAAATGCTCACCATTTTACAGATGGGGAAACTGAGGCAGAAAGCAGTTAAGTTCCTTGTCCAGGGTCACACAGTTCGAAAATATCTGAGGCAGATTTCAGACTTGGCTTTTCCTGATTCAAAAAACTTTCATTTCATTCATGATGCCAGCAAGCTGCCCATCTCTGCTCATCAGATCATTTTGGAAGGTTCCTTCCAAGCTTAATGTTCTATAAGTCTAGGTTCTCATGCTAACTCTCATGGGAAATTTATTTAATTTCTCTGAGCCTTAATATCTTATCACAATCTATATAACTTGGAATAATGTTTGCTCAATCTCTTTTACAGGATCTGTTATATAGAAGTGGATTTTCTGGGACTGATATAATACAACATGTATTTATTAAGCCTCTAATATGTAGAACTTTGTGCTAGACAGTAGGGCTATACAAAGGTTAGATAAGATACAGTCCCTGCCCTCAGGTAGTTTATAGTTTAGTAAAAGAACAAGTTTAGTAAGAAAACATGATGATACCTGATGAGCACGTTTTTTGGGGGGGTTGAGATTTGTGACTTTATTGTAGTGTAGTATGCACTATGGAGACTTCCTTTACCAATGCAGAATCAGCACTCCATTCATCATATTTTCTCTCTATTAATGCAGAGTAGAATGATCTCTGAAACTTATGGTTTTTCAGTTGACTTGGAGCATTGAAGAGATAAGTGACTTGAGGGTCACTCAGTCAATGTGTGTCAAAAGTGAGCTTGAACTCAGTTCTCAAGACTGACCCTTTTTCTATTCCACCATATTGTCTCTCAAGAACAATAATGGCTGATATAATGGATAGAATTTATATAATGCTTTAATGTTCATAAATACTTTACATACTTCGTCTCTTTAGATCGTCTCATATAAAAACCTCCCACTGCATCCAGGGCCATCTACAGTCATCCTGATCTATATCTTGCCACTGAACTTAGATGGCTAGAGAAGAAAGTGGGGTTGGTGGCTTTACATAATTTTACCTCACTTAAATCCTTAAGCAAATTTCTTTCCTTACTTTCCCTTTCTTTTGGAGACAACTTTTTAATTCCTCATTATGAAAATATACTTTTCACCATGTTGCTTAAGAGACCTTTCCGTATTTTTCAAGGCCAATAATATTCAGCAGCATAATACTTTCCCAGCTTTCTCTCAAACTACCTCTAGCCACATCTTCTGCATTCTAAACAATATCAATTTCTCTCTCCTCTTCCCATTCTGCCCTTTCTGTCTCTGAGGATGCTTTGCTCAATTTATTTCTTACACTTAGAATTTCTGTCTTTCTTCCCCCATTAAATTATTACTAGCCTTTAAAGCTCAATTTAAATACTTTTAATTCAAAACAAACTTTTGTGACTGTTTTTTTCAATTCTCTAATGAGCTTATGCCATATTATTCATTCTAGTTTTCTCTGTACAAGTTATATTTTCTTACCTGTAGAAAATATGAACTACATATTTAATATATAATTCATTTCTTCTTGGAACCTGCATACAGAAGGTACTAAATAAATGTTTTGTTGAATTGAGTTCAATCCTTTCGATGGTCATTTCTGTGTTTTAGGTACTCCTAATGAACACAGAAATAGAGATGCTTAGGTTTAGGTTTATTTTATGGGTAGAGCTGTGTTCTTAAAATTTTTTTTGCTTTAGAGTGGAAGTTCTTAATTTGGAATCTCTGAACTCATTTAAAAATGTTGTGATACTACACAATTGACATGTATATATGTTTTAAATAATTGCACATGCATAACCTATATCAAATTGCTTACCATCTTAATGAGGAAGAAGGAAAGAGGAGAGAGGAAATTTAAAACTCAAAATTTTGTGTAAAAATGAATCTTAAAAATGAAATAAACAAAAAATAAAAATATTGTGATAACCATATTTCAATGTAATTGGTTTCCTTTGTAGTTCTATGTATTTTATTTTCACATATTCAATATTTTATTTGTTATTCTGAGGAGTCAAGGATTTCACCACACTGCCAAATAGGTCTGTGACTTAAAAGAGACTAAGAATTTCTACCCTAATACAGAGTTGGACTTGATTGATTCTTCTGCACAGTATTTTTATATTTCATAAACATAAAGGTGCAATATATCCTCCTAAAGATGCTATTTTCATCTGAACTTATCTCTAAAAGTTTGGAGGGTTCCCCTTATGATACTTTTCTTTGGCATGTTTTCTGATGTTTAATTGCCCCAGGTGTCATAACTGATAGTTTCTGGCAATATACAGCCCTGGCATCAAACTTGCCTTGATAGATTCAAATCAAAGGAAATATTAGGAGAAAAACTCAAAACCTAATAATGCTACATAAATGTTATAGATTATTATTGCCATTATTATCACTGATGTCATTCAGACACTTATTCCAAGTGATAATATCTTTAATTTTATTTCTTATTAATTTTCCCAAAGAATTCTACTCAAATGCTTCATAGTAGTCTATGCAGTTTGTAGATTCTCTTACTAACCTGGAAAGACTTGGAGTATTGCTCAACAATAACATGGTAGTACATCTGCCATACAAGGACAAGTCCAGCTAAATTTAGAGAGACTCAATCAAAAGAAGAGTGTTGTTACTGTTCAATCAAGGAAAAAAGTCCAACTCTGTGACCCCATGGACCGTAGCATGCCAGATCCTTCTGTTCTTCTCTATCTCCCAAAGTCTGTCCAAGCTCATGTTCATTGCTTCCATCTCTCCATCTCATCCTGTTTTGCTTTTCTCCTTTTCCTTTCAATCTTTTCCAACATTAGGGTATTTTGCAATGAGTCCTGTCTTCTCATGGTGTGGCCAAAACTTCAGTGTTTGTCCTTCCAATAATACTCTGAATTCATTTCTTCAAATATTGATTGATTTGATCTCGTTACTATCTAAGGGACTCTCAAAAATGTTCCCTGGCTCCACAATTTTAAAGCCTTGACTTCCCAATGTTCAGCTTTCCTTTTAGTCCAACTCTCACAGCTCTATCTTACTACTGAAAAAAACCCACAGTTTTGACTCTAGGACCTTTGTTAGCAAGGCTATATTTCTTTTTTTTCAGCCTGCTATCCAGATTTGCTATGGCTTTCCTTCCCAGGAGAAAGTGCCTTTTAATTTCATGACTGCAGTCACCATCTGCAGTAAAGTATGAGCAAAAGAATATAAAATCTGATACTGTTTCCATTTCTTCTTCCTCTATTTGCCAGGAAGTAATAGGACCAGATTTCAGGATCTTAAGTTTTTGTTTGTTTATATTTTAAGCTTCTAGTCAGCTGCTATAATTTTCTCTTTTACCAACATCACTTCACTTTCTACACCAGAATTGTATCATCTGCATATCTGAGATTGTTGCTATTTCTCCTGGTAATCTTAATTCCAGTTTTGATTTACTAGCCCGAATTCTGCATGATGTTCTCTACATATGTTAAATAAACAATGTGACAATTTATAGCTTTTTCATACTCCTTTTCCAATCTTGAACCAAGCAGTTGTTCCATATTTAGTTCCAACTGTTGCTTCTTGATATGGGTTCTTTAAGAGTCAAATAAGATGATCTGATTCTTGTATCTTTTTGAAGTCTTGCCACATTTTGTTGTGATCCATATAGTCAAAGACTTTAGCTATCAGGTAATAAATTTTGGAGGGCTCCCAAGACTAGGAAGTAGCCTGATGCCATGGAAAGATGAGAAGATCTTGAGTCAGGGTACCATTTGTAATTCTAGCTGTGTTATTTGTTACTTGGATAAATCATAGGCCAGTCCATGGCTTTCTTCATCTGCAAAATGATGAAGGTTGAACTAGACCTCTAGGATAACTTAAAGCTCCTCAACTATCTCATGAACTCATTGAAATTTCTACTAAAATAGGTGCATGTGTGTGGATATGGGTGGGCTGGACATGGGCAGTATTATAATACTCAGGTGCTGGAAATCCCCACAGCAATGATATCTCAAGTGTTTTGAAGGTAAAGTGAATTATCTAGTTTGGAAACCTGAAGTTCAATGTTCTAGAAACCAATTCTAGAGGCTGAACAAAACAATGATAACAAACTAAGCATTTGCTTTAATCTTTTTTCATTGGAGTTTTCAAAACAATACAAAATCAGCCAAGCTTTTTCATTTTATTCACTAATTTATCCCCTGGGATCAATAATAACACTATGTTTCCTTTCAGTTCTTAGCTTAACAAATAGCATATTGAGAGAACACTAAATTTGGAATCAGAAAACCTAAATCCCAGCCCTGCTATTTACCACCTGTGTGTCCTTAACTAAGTCATCAAGGGAAGTAGGTGACACAGTGGCTAGAACTTGGCTTGGAAACTGGAAGATCTGAGTTCAGATATTTATTAGTTTTGTGACCCTCAGCAAGTCATTTAACTTCTGCTTCAGGATCCTCTTCTGGGAGGATCCTGGAGTTATTATAGCACCTACTTCCCAGGGTTATTGTAAGGATCAAATGAGATAATAATTCTAAAGAGCTTGGCAAATAGTAAGCACCATATAAATGTTAGTTATGACTATATTCCCTCTCTGGGCTTCAGTTTACTCATTTATATTGGACTAGATGAAGAGTTCTTAACCCATTTTGTATCATGAACTCCTTTGACAGGAAGTCTGGGGAAACCTATGAATGCTTTTTCATAATAATGTTTGTAAATGCATAAAGCACTTGGGATTACAAAGGAAACCAAAAGTTAATGAAAATAAAGATGATGCCATTGTTGGGGTTTTTCCCCAATGGAGTTCACAAATTCCTTTGAGATCTATCTGTGGACCCATGGATCCCATGGTAAGATCCCTCAGCCTGGATAACCTCAGTTCTACATCTATGATTTTCCAATCTTTGAAGGGTACTCAAAGCAAAAATGAAATATTCCTTGCCTGCCAGGGGTTTACATTTTATTGGTTGGACTGGGAGAAACTATACACTGATAAACAAATACAAAATAAGTACAAAATTATTGGAGGGTGAGGGAATAACAGCCACCAGGAAAACTCTCCAAGTTTAAACATTAACTCATTCTTAGTGGTGGTGGTGGATGGGGGAACCTTCGTGTAGTGATATCCCCATTTTGTAAATACAAATGATAAATGGCAAAAATGGAGTAAAGAGAGATATAAAACAACTTAACCAAGCCTAGCTTTATCAGTCAGTGAAACAGTCAGCTTTAAAATATAGCCCCTCATGACTCAAATTCTAATTCTGAGTGAACTTCAATCGCCAGTGATGTTAACTCTGGAAATAACATTTGTTGCCCATTGGCTGAAGAGCTTAGTGATTAACCGGTGGCTTTTCTATTTTTAACATTTCTAAATGGAATTTGAGAGAGAGACTATTTGACAATATCTCTTCCAATAATGAAGATTTAATTGGCTACAAATATTCATGTGGTGATAAAAAGCTACTTTTGAGATAACAGTGGGGCAGCCAATCTTTGCAGGTTTCCTTTGGGACTATCTCTAATGCCCAATTATTCTGATGGCTGTGGAAGCTGGGGAGAGAGGGAACACAGAGCCAGAAAAAAGACACACACACACACACACACACACACACACACACACAGAGAGAGAGAGAGAGAGAGAGAGAGAGAGAGAGAGAGAGAGAGAGAGGAGAGAAGAGAGACACAGAGACACAGAGACACAGAGACAGAAACAGAGACAGTGAAACAGAGACAGAGAGAGACAGAGACAGAGAGAGAGACACACAGAGAGAGAATGGCTCCAATGGAAGGCAACTAATGTAAACAACTACTCTGAATTGCCAATGTTTGGCAGAAGATGATCCTAGCAAAAAATTTGGGAGCCATTAAATTGTATTTTGAATGCTATGGATGGATGGGTCAAAGGACTGAGGTCAATGTCCTTGATTCACATCTCAACAAGGTGAGATTTTTGTTAAATGACTTAGTTAAGGGCAAGGGGAAAAATCTATCCTCTATAATTAAGACTGGCAAATTGTGAAAGATATTTTGGTTTAGACCTATGTGTGAATCTGCATTGATGAGAAGGCTAGCTTTGGTGGTTGTTTCTGAGGAATGGGCAATTCAAATTTTGGGGATAGTGGCTCTCCAAGAGCTGTGCTATCCCAGTGTAGTCCCTACTTCCAATCTAATAAATCCCACTCTTTGGGGATCACAAGGAAACAAGATATTTCTTACTCTATAGAGATAGTATGACATAATGATTAAAGAGTCAGCCTGGAAGATAGATTCAAATCCTGTCCTTGACACACACAGACCATGTAACCTTAAACAAATTTTTAGTCTCTCAATGTTCTTGGAAACTCAGCTCTATAATTTCACAATGGTTACTAATCTTCATTGGCAGCTAAACTTTCCCAATGGAATTTCCTTAAAAGGCTGAAACTGCATGTCTGGACCTCGTATCTCCCCCCCAAAAAATGTGTTTTATGGTACAGAATAAAGAAATGTAGTTGTCATTATTAGGAAATGTAACCACTGTATTAATAGCACCTATGCCTAATTCAACAATACTTGAAGAATAGATTGGCAAAATGTGTTCTATTATTTAAAAGGCATATAATATAAATCTCTCTCACTCTTTGTTGTTGTTGTTTAAGGCATATCAGTTGTATAAAAGTTGATTCAATATAGCATTTCATTTCTAACCATACGTCTGTGATCAGATATAACTATAATCCTATGAAAATTAATTAGCAGGTTTAAATTCACTTCTTATGGGAATGACATGGAGAGTTGAAGTAGGGGAGAAAATACATTTTACACATGGCATAATAATGAAGATGATGAAAATGGTAGCTATCATTTCTATAGAGCTTTAAGGATTGCAAAAGGCTTTTTACAAATGTGATTTCATTTTATTCTCACAAAACCCCTGGGAGGTAGCTATTCTTATGATATTCCTTTTAAGGAGGGAAAAGAGGGAAACAAGCTTTTAAGAAGTATCTACTATGTGTCTCACATTATGTTAAACATTTTACCAATATTATCCCATTCAATTCTCACAACAACCGTGGGAAGTATGTGATGATTCCCATTGTACAGCTGAGGAAACTGATATAGACAGTGAGTAAGCAACTTGTTTAGTCACATAGGTATTATTTAAGGCTAGATTTGAACTCACATATTACTGATTCCTAGGCCAATACTCTGTCCACTGAGTCACCTAGTTGACTCACTTTCTCTCCAAATATAACCTATATACACATGAATAAATATATCTGCATGCACATTGTGTAAACACAATAGAGATATACATATATATATATACATACACATATATATTTTAATACATACATAATTTAAAATATTAATAATATATATTTTAATATACATATTCCACACTCACGATTAGGACCTACTATCACCTTGCCTTGTACCAATAAAACAAAGGATTTGTTCCATTGGTAGGGAAGGAGTAGAATACCAACTGTGGAGAGGGGGAAAATCCCAGCCTTTATTTTGGCTGTCTTTTCCTTTCTGGAATACCTGACATGAACTACAATAACAGCTACCATTTTTATAGCACGATAAGATTTGCAAAGCCTTTGACATATGTTACATCATTTGATCTCCAACATCTGGTACAGCAGGAAAAAAGTTCAGGGGTGGAAGTGTGGAGGATTCAGGGACATCTGCTGTGTCTCACTTTGGACTCAGAGGACCAATCATCAGGCTGCTCTCCAGGACTTCTCTATCATGCCCTCAGATCTCTTTATTAATTAATTTATTAAGCAATTACTAGGTTCCAGGTACTTTGCTAAGCATCAGGAACACAAAGAAACACACAAAAAAACTGTACCTGCCCTCCATCACAATCTAATTGGAGAAGATAGCATATAAAAGAAAACTGAAAGGAGAGAGAGGGGAAAGGGTACCCAATTCAAGGACATGATGAAAATTTAGAAAAATATAGCCAGGTGGGAAGTTATGAGATGGATACTCTAAGTGCCCTCCTTCAGTAGAGGATCTGAGAGGAGATTTCCACTGTCCAGCCTGTACCTTCTCCTATTTGGGGGCAGAGAATTGTGAGGGGTACGGAGGAGATGTGAGAGTTTCAGAATTGCTATGATCTAGCAGGAAGATGATTTTCTTGAGATCATGGTGAAAGTCAAACACGTTCAGCTAGGTGGGAAATGAAGAGATTCTTCAATTTCCCAACTGATGAACTGATAAAATGATCTTCATTGTGGAACATCACTCCATTATGCAACTCATACCTTGGAAGTACCCTCCACCCCTGGTACCTCTTCTTTGAATTGTATGGTTCCTCCATTTAAAGAGGGAACCCCAAAGGGCAGCTAGATGGTGCAGTAGATAGAGCATCAGCCTGGAAATCCGGAGGGCTAAAGGAAGACTGAAGCTGTAAATGAACTCTAACTACCTCACCAAAATGAACCCTAACTACCTCACCAAAATGAACCCTAACTACCTCACCAAAATGAACTCTAACTACCTCACCAAAATGAACTCTAACTACCTCACCAAAATGAACCCTAACTACCTCACCAAAAAAATAAAAAAAAGAAAAGAAAACTTAAAAACAAAATAAAGAGGGAGCCTAGGAATTGTGTTCTATATTCAGAACTTCTCTACCCTTCCCCTGTGCAGAATAACTTCACATAGGGTCATCCTCCCCTTTTCCAGCTCTTTTTTATGCGTTGCTAGGAACTTTCTTTCTGCTCATATTTGTATTCCTGGTGCTTGAGCTGCACATAGGAAATGTGTAATAAATGCTTGTTTCCTGCTCGACAGGATTCTAATCTCACTTGATTGGTTTAAATTGTAATCTCTGTGGATCTCTCTTTTTTTTCTCCTGAGGCAATTGGGGTTAAGTGACTTGCCCAGGGTCACAGGACCATAGGGTGTTAAGTGTCTGAGGCCACATTTGAACTTGGGTCCTGCTGACTTGAGGGCTGGTGCTCTATCCACTACACCAATTAGCTGTCCCATAGAGCTCACTTTCTACAATCTCAATTAATTAATAATTGATTAATAATTTAATAATTAATTAATCTCAAAAGTCCCTTCTCATAGCCTAGAGTGATGTGTTCTTAGCACCTGGTTGTGTAACTCTGGGTAAATGCCATATTCTTTTTTAATCTCCATCAGTAAAATGAGGACCATCACATTAATGCTAGTTACCTCCCAAGAGCATCATAAGCAAAACCTTTTGTAAAACTTTTATTCCTCTTTTCAGTTTTAATTACACCAACTTTGTTTTCCTTGTCTCATCAATATAGTAAAGTCTTTCCAGCAATGCAGATTGCATCCCATGTGACACTCATCCATGGCCTTTTTAAATTTACCACTGGGGCCCCACCCAGTGTGCCAGGGGATTTCCTTGCTTTCTCTGCCATCAGTTGTGTACCAGGGAAGCACACAACATCTCTTGTGCCTTGCTCTGGATCTGGGACAAGTCCGTTGTCTCTGCCAGCCAAATATTTCTCTTAACATCCTTTCCCCTACTTCCCTGTTCCTAGTTCCTCATTTGTAATGTGTTACAGCCTGCTGATTGACGCCCACCATATACCTCTCCACTACCTTCTGGGCAATTGGCAATCTCAATTCTTCAGAGACTGAAGTGTTTCAGTGATTTGCACCCATACAAAATAAACAATGTAGAGATAACAGATGGAATTATATGGATTAATTAAGCATAGAATAGGAACTGGGGCTGTAATTTTGTTGCTATGAGGAATTTCTGGGTGAGGAAACTCCCTCTCACAGAGCAGATGGGCACCTTCTCAGCAACATGTCATCTCAGTGGCCTTGAGTCTGAGAAATAGTGTCTTGCCTTGGGTCACCCAACCAGCATGTGTCAGTCAGTAGGGAAGTCAGCAACTTCCCTACACTACACTGACCCTAATTAACAGATGAATTAGTTACGAAAATAAAGCATTGAAAAAACCAATTAATGTTGAAAATGTTTTTTCTTAAAATTTCTACCACCCCAAAACTATTCTACTCAATTCAAATAATTAATGAAAGAAAAAAGTAATAATTAATAAGGAAAAAATTATAAGGAGGTTTGTCTCCTTTGGATCATCCAACAGACACCTATGTCCTCTACCACCTGGGTAAGTGTAGTTTACCTTTGGTTGGCTGACTACCTAGAACAAGCTGGAACAATCTGTGTTTTTGAAACTGGACAAGCTGATACAGTTGCTCTTTTTCCCAACTTGATTTTTCCTACACATATAAACAGGGTAAAGATCACGGAGAAATGAACAAAGGACTGGGAAGGAAAGATACCTTCCCTTTTCTCTTCTACCCTGTCTCGGAGATAAGACTCTGTTCTGTGTTGCTTTTCCTCAGTTTTATATGCTTGATGCAATCCCTCCTCTTTGGTCTGGGAGTTTGGAGCTGTGTATGTCCTCAAGGAGCTTATATTCTTATGGGTAAAGAAAACTTTATAGGAGAATGAATGTCAAAGAGGAGTGTTATAAGACAGGGATGTTATGTGGATGGTGATTAGAGCAAATAACTGATATACCATTACAAAAGGAGTGATGTTGGTTTAATTATATTATTCTCAGAGCCAGGAGGAAAGGTACTTGTTTGGAGGAAGATAGGAAGATAACTGGGAAGTATTAGGGAGGGATGGGAGGTTAGGACTGGGGCAAGATAATGAGTGATTATTAATAGAAACCAAGGATTTCAGAGTGGGATCTAGGGGACTTCTTTCTATGTCTCATGCATTAATTTTAATATTTGTTTTCTTTTGGGGGTGTTGGAGGCAATTGTAGTTAGGACTTGATCATATAGCTAGTATAGGCTGCATTCTTACCTTTGTCCTCTAGATATTTACTTACCTAAGATTCTCAAAGGAATATGGGAGGTAATAAATGAACTAAAACTAATCACCCTAAGGTAACATAGAGTGATATATAAAAGAGTCTTTACAACCACAAAGAATTTGTTAAAAGGAAAGGCAAAGGCAGCCAAGTTTAGAAGGGAAGCAGAAAGTTGGGAAAATTTTTACAGCGAGTATTTCTGATAAAAACTTCATTTATAAACTATATAGAGAAGCGAGTCAAATTTGTAAGAATAAAAGTCATTGCCCAATTGATAAATGGTCAAAAAGATATTAATAATTTTCCAATGAGTAAATTAAAACCACTTATAATCATATGAAAAAATGTTTTAATTCACTATTGATTAGAGAAATATAAATTAAGACAACTCTGAGGTACCAGTTCAAACCTCTCAGGTTGGCTAAGATGGCAGGAAAAGATAAATATTGGATGGGATTGGGAAAACTAGAACATTAATGCATTGCTGCTGGCATTCTGAACTGATCTAGCCATTATGAAGAACAATTTGAAACTATGCACAAAGGACTATAAAACTGTGCATACCCTTTGATCCAGCAGTGTCACTGCTGGGTCTGTATCCCAGAGAGATCATAAAAAAAGGGAAAAGTACCCACATGTACAAAAATGTTTGTAGCAGCCCTTTTTATAGTAGGAACTAGAAACTGAGTGGATGCCCATCAGTTAGAGAATGGCTGAATGAGTTATGGTATATGGATGTAATAGAATATTATTGTTTTGTAAGAAATGATAAGCAGGCTGATTTCAGAAAAGTCTGGAAAGACTTACATGAACTGATGCTGAATGAAGTGACCAGAACCAAGAGAACACTATACACAGAACCAACAAAATTATGTGATGATCAACTGTGATAGACTTAGCTCTTCTCAGCAATACAGAGATCCAAGACATGTCCAAAAGCTTTGGGATAGAAAATGTCATCTGCATCTAGAAAGAGAACTGTGAAGGGGAATTGAAGCATATTGTTTTCACCATTTTTTCTCATGGTTTTTTCCTTTTAGTCTGATTTTTCTTTCACAACATGACTAATATGGAAACATGTTTAAAATGATTGTATGTATATCAGATTGCTTGCTCTCTTGGGAAATGGGTAGGTAAGAGAGGGAGAAAGAAAAAAATTGGAACTCTGAACTCTTACAAAAATGAATGTTGAAAACTATCTTTACATGTAATTGGAAAAATAAAATACTATTGAACTACTAATAACTAACTAACTAAATGAATGAATGAATGAATGATCAATTAAATGAATAAATAAAAGGAAAGATAAACCTTCTATCTCTTGCTTCCAGTTGACAAACCACTTCAAAACTGGGGTAAGGGGAAAAACTCAACTTTAGAGTTGGAAGTCAAAGGTAAAAAATGCATCAAACAAAATCAGAATGAGATCTCTAGTTCAACCCATTTGGCAGAGACTGTTGTAAAGGGATCTTTGGAGCAGTCATAGGTATTCACTTCAGAAGTGCTATTGTACTCATTGTACTCCTGCAGACCCTGGTCTTATCTGTAAGATAGAAAGCCTCTGGTATTAGGGGGAAATGATTCATACCTACTGGCCTTGCTATACCATTTAAGTAAATCCCTTTGCCAAAGAACTGAGTCTACTGTTTGATTGTTAAGAGGAAATGTATTAATGGGAGTTTATGAGTTAGCATTTAGGATAGTCACCTATAGAATTAATTCTTGTGAGAGTATTAATAGTCACCCCTTTGGGGACCAAACCAACTAGTGGCAGTCTGGATTGAGGAATAGAGTACTAGAGATTAGTTCAACAACATGTCACTTTTCATTTTCATTTCTGGAATCTGGAATATACTCTTTCTTAATCTCTATTTTATAGAACTCCCAGAGTCCTTCAAAGTACAGCTGGAATGTCATTTCCTACAAGAAGTCTTTCTTGATTTCCTCTAAGAGCTATCTCTCTTCCTCTTGAAATCATTCTCCATTTGCTTATCTTTCTAGACATGATTTCTCCTGAAAGAATATAAACCTTTTGAGGGCAGGAACAAGATCATTTTGATCTTCATTTCTCCAGTGCCTGACAAAGTGCCTGACACATAGCAAGCACTTAATACCCATTCAATGAATTGCATCAAGTGAGATGGAAGTCAATGGTAGTTGAAAAGCAAAAATGAAAACTTTTGAGGGAGAGCAAAGTGAATAGACAATGGTTATTTGGACATTCCTGAAAGGGAAACCTCCCTCAAATAACATTTTAAAAACACCCAGGAGGGCTCTTGGCTGTTTAACACTCATTCCTGTCTATGAAGATATAATTTTGACTAATTACCGGTTTACTGCTGTCAGATGGATGAGATTTTTCCAGTCAGACAATAGCCAAAGAGAAGTAACAGGGCCCAGAGGGGTACTCCTTCCCAAGAGCCACATGGAGGCTTGGAAGACACCTCTCTTTTTAATGCTCAATTACCACTTGGCTTTTATGAATAGCAGTCGGGCAGATTACAGTACCAGGGAAGCGGGCAGTTAGTATTTACTCTGCTTCCAACTCACTGCTGCAAGCTATCAAAGAGGTTTTCTTGATTCTTTCCACCCTCCTGGGCCTCTTGCCATTGGGAGAGCAGAGTCAACCAGTGCCAGAATTGATGAGCCTGGGAACAGTTATTTTAGCAGTTATTAAGAGTTCCCAATAGATCTTCTGATGTCCTTTATACAAGTAGTGACCAGGAAGTTTTCACCAGACATCTGGATGAACTAATTTAATAATAATTAATAGTGGTAATCATCATCATAATAATGATAAAAACTGTTATTTATTTCATGTTTTAAAGCTTGAAAAGCTCATTAAGCATGCTGTCATATCCAAATCTCACAACCACCTTTTGAGACACTAATCACAGCCCTTGTTATCATTCCCATTTTACAGATGAGGAAACCAAGGTTCAGAGGCTAAGTGAATTATTTGCCAATGATTACACAGTTAGTGATTGTCAGAAATGGTTTCTGAATCCAGGTCAAATCTAGCACTCCATTCATGAAATTATGTTTCTATCTAGCTTTTGACCATTCCATCTTTATACCTTTCCAGAGGATCAGAAGCAGAGGGGAATCTAACTCATGAGTGCAGCATCATTATCATTATTATTAATTAGTAAAAAATAATCTGCTTTCCTAATGACAAATGATTTATAGATTATTAGAGACATATCTTAGTCTAAATTTAGATATAAGTTTAAATCCAATATATGTATGCATATTTATACAATTATCTTGCTGCACAAGAAAAATCAGATCAAAAAGGAAAAAAAAATGAGAACGAAAACAAAATGCAAACAAACAACAACAGAAAGAGTGAAAATGCTATGTTGTGATCCATCCTTAGTTCCTACAGTCCTCTGAGTGTAGATGGCTCTCTTCATCACAAGATCATTGGAACTGGTTTGAATCATCTCATTATTGAAAAGAGCCACATCCAACAGAATTGATTATCATATAATCTTCTTGTTGCTCTGTGTAATGATCTGGTTCTGCTCATTTCACTTAGTATCTTTTCTTAAATAAACTTATAGACTTAGTCTACCCAAGATAGACTTATAGATATCTATGTATCTCCTGTATTGATTTATCTGTATATGTGTTGTTTTTCTCCAGGAGAATGTAAGGCCTTTGAGGGTAAGGCTTATATTTATTTTTGTCATCCTATCTCTAAGAGCTGACACAGAGACTTCTGTATAGTAGATACTTAATAAATGTTTGTCAAATGGAGTTTCCCAGGATTACCTGGGGATAAGAGGAAGAGCTAAGCTTTTAACCTTGGTCTTCTACATTCCTCCATCTTTTCCTCCACTTTGCTCATGATTTTACCATGAGCAGGAACTTAATGGTTTTCTGTGTGTTTTAGGTCCCCAACTAGTGTATGAGCTTCTTGACATTGGACCACCCTGTTTTTTGGTTTTTTTTTACCTATACATTGCCTAGCTCACAGTGTCAACTCATTCAAGGTACTCAGTCAAGATTTGGCCAGCCAAGCTGAATAGTGCAATTAAAAATCACCCCAAGAGAGCAATGCTTCTCTTGCCCTTCACCTTTCCTTTTTGGTCTCTTTCACAGTTCTGTTAAGTAGGGGGAACGAATAATAGAAAAGATGCTGAGTTTGAAGGAAGAGGATCTGAATACAGGCTTTACTTTTTATTGTCAAGTGGAGAGGGGAGGAGGGAGTCAAATACTTAACCCTTTGGGGTCTCAGTTTCCTTATCTGAAAAAGAAGGAAGTTGGATCAGATGATCACTGAAGGTTAAATATAATCTTATGATGATGCCATGAAAAACCTCCATGTGTGTCCTTAGGAATCCCTTTTTAGAGATTTAGACAGATACTCTACAATGCTTCAGATTAAGACAAAGAATATGTACTGTCTATCTGCCGGCTATAATTAAGACATAAGCTGACGGATATGAACACAAAAGATTATCAACCTTCTGAAGCATTGTCTGGAACATCTACTAATGGAAAGTGGGAAGGAATTCAAAAACCATATGTCTGATTTCCTAATAATAGGATGTCATCTAAGGAGGCTCCTTAATGCCTGTATAGATATCATTGTTTAAGATAGAGCCATTTAACCCTTTAGGAAACCTGAGCTGCAGTTATAAGTTTATCTGGAGCTCAATGGCAGAAAACTCTATCAGCATCTGGAACCAGTCTTGCCAGGGATCGGACTTCTTCCCAATTCTCTAGTAAATAAGAGATTGAGACATTGAACCACTGAGCTCTGTAAAAGTCCTCTAGACCTCAAAAACTTTTTTAGTTCTCACTTGCTGAGTAAATTAAGTAAATTATTCTTTCTATATCTTCGGCATCACTCTCCCTTATTTCACATAGCCAATAAATTGCTCCATGAAATCTTTTCTCTCCAGTTTTATAGACACCCTTAGTTCAAGCCCTCATCAGCTCTCAACCTGGTCTGTTGCAATAACCTTCTAATAACTTTTATTGTTAATCATCCCTGCCTCACTCCCAACTATTCTTCACTTAGTTCCCAAACTGATTTGCCTAAAATGTAAGTCTGCTCATGTTACTCCCCTGCTCAGTAAACTCTAGTTTCCTCCACAATCAAATATGAATTCTTCTATTTGGTTTTTTTAAAAGCACTTCACAAGCTAACCTTAGTCTATAATTCCAACTTTATTGTATATTATGTCTCTTTCCATACTCCATATTCCACCCAAACAGCTTTTTTGCTCTTCTGCACACATGCCATTTTGAATGACTTCCATCTCTGCTTTTGTATTGATGAATGAACTGCATTTACTCCTGTCTCTGCCTCTTAGAATTTCTTGTTTCCCTTATGATTTAGTTCAAGCGCCACCTTCCATGTGAGATCTCTGATTCTCCCTTCTACCCCCAACCAGCTACTTGTATTCTCCCTTTCAAAATACCTTGTGTGTTTGTGTGTGCATACAGACACACATATAATATATAAATGATTTATATATATGTAATTTGTGTGTATATATACATATATTCACATATGTTTTCTTCCTAGGTAGAATATAAGCTTCTTGAAAGCAGAAAATATTTCACTTTTGTCTTTGAATCCTGACTGGTCAGTACAAGGATATACACCAAGGATGTATTTAATACACACTTATTACTTAGTTTATTCTTAAGTGAAAGAGTTTGCTTCTGATGTTTGCTAAGATCCTTTTTCTGTTTGAGATTCTATGATCCCATTTAAAAAAAAAAGCATTAGAAATCTCAGAAAAGAGCTTTACATACTTTCACTTTTTTGTTGGTTTGTTTGGATTTTGTTTTGATTTCTCAAACTCGACTAGGCGTTTTAAAAGTTGGAAAATAAAACTGGATAGATTTCAAGTGTTAAGCGAAAGCGTGGGTGGGTCCTTGTTTTTATCGGTCCATCTTTCTATAACAGCAGGATGAAATGGAGTAGTGATTGCTGATGACTCATGAGATGCAAGAGTTTTGTTCAACTTCCTTTGGACTCAAATCAACTTGTGTCCCCTGAGAAAAAACTTTCACAAAGGACAGGAAAATGTAGTGTCCTAAGGCACTGGGTAAGTGCAGATTTGCCAGCAACCCCACATTCCCAATGTGTTGCATGCTTGGTTCCAGGAGCTTAATAACAGAAATAATGAGGAGTTCAATTCCCAGTGGGAATATTACAAAATCTCTCTGTAAAAGAGCCTCTTCTGAAAACCTCCCTGGGGCTGGCAGCCCCTCTTGGTTTATCCTGTTTTGGTCCTTGAAACATTTTGTTTCTCTGGCTTGGTCCAATTATGTTGGTTAACCCTTTAGTTAGTTCCCTCCTTTGGCTCTTAACTAATAGGATTTTCATCTATTCAAGGAAGAGGAATGACCTAGATATAGGCAAACAAAAGCAAAGTAACTAGGTGGATGGTAAATACAGGAAAAACAAAGAAAAAAGGAGATATGGATTAGTTACAGGTAACATGATATGCTTCTGTTCCTTGATATCACTTGGAACATGGATAGCTCCTCTCAAAGGAATCCTGTCTTAAAGTTGTTGCCAATGTCAATGTCAATTTAATTCAGCTAGTTTCAATTTTCCTCCATTTTGTTCTATTCAACAAGAATCTAATAAGTGCCTTTTTGTGCCAGGTGCTATGGATAAAGAGAAAAACAGAATTATCTCTGTTCTCATTTGCTTGCATTTTCATTGATCAATGATTCATTGATTTCAATGATCATTGATTCATTGATTGATTGTAGCAACCCCAAATATATGATCCTGTAGCTTGAACTATCATTTCCTTAATTACTCTGCTACCCATGTGACTGCCTCTTAGGTCACACATTTTGACCAGACTTGAGTTGGATGGCTTGTCCTATATACTGGTACCAACAATCTTGTCCCTTTCATCTTCTGGTGCTTTTTAACCAGTCCCCCCCCTTTTTTTTTTCTTTTGCCTCACCAAGCCCATCACTTTGAGTTTTAAGGATCAAATGAGATAACATATTTTCAATGCTTTAGATCACTATGTAAACACTATTATTATTATAATACCTTTAACTTGTAGGGGCAAAAGCAAATTAATTGATAATACAGAGGGTGGAAGAAATTACATTGCATAAAAATAACTAGACCAAACAAGACAATTGGCCAGCCCAACAACTTGCTCTGAGCTAAGACATAACCCAGCTTCATGGCATAAGTCCTGGTCTCCTAGACACCAGAACCTTTTCTTAGAATCACAGAACCTCCAACTGAAAAGGGTCCTCTATCTCTGCCTAACAATTTGGCCAGCTGGTCTTTGTTTAAAGCCCTCCAGTGAAGAAGAAGCCATGATCTCCAGAGGCAGTCTCTTCCTCTTTGGGATATCTTTAATTGTCATGAAGTTTTTCCTTCCCTCAAACCTAAATTTGCCTCTGGACAACTTTGAGTTGTTGCTCTTCATTCTGCTTCCTGGGGACAATCAGAATAAGCCTATTCCTTCATCCTTGCAAAGGCTGTTCAAATATCTGAAAACAGCACTTATGATCCTGTTTCCCCTACCCCAATCTCTATCTTCTCTAGGTTAAATATGTCCACTTCCTTCACCCTTTTTTTCATTCAGTTCAATCTCCATTTTCCTTGATCTCCTCCATTGTTTCCCTAGATTGTGAAGCCTAAACTGAATACCAGATGTAGTCCAACCAGGGCAGAGTAGAGCTGGACTATGTTCTTTATAGTTCTGCCAGCAGGCCTCTTTCTATATCCAGGTCCCTACTCTTCAAGAAAAATTCTTATCTTGACCTTCTAATCTTGATCTAGAGTCCTGTGCTTTGCCTATTGATATGCTTTGTAGAGAAATCATTATGTAGGCAAATAGATGACACATATATAGAAAGATGGATGGAAAGATAGATTGAAAGATAGATGGATAGACAGAAGAAAGACAGAAAGACAGGAAGGAAGAAAGAAAGAGAGAAAGAAAAAAAGAAAGAGAGAAAAGGAAGGAAGGAAAGAATTAAAGAAAAAGAGCATTTATTAAATGTTTGCTATGTGCCAAGCACTGTGTTAAATGCTAGTGATAACAAATATAAGCAAGTCAGACAATTCCTGCCTTTATATTCCAATGGGGGGGGG
>JAJPUD010001954.1:349131-370563 GCA_023553655.1 Myrmecobius fasciatus
CCCCCCCTTTTTTTTTTGGTCCTCTCAACAGCCCAGTCCGAGGGAAGACCTTGTGAATATAATTCCAGAATATACCAGAACGGCGAAAGTTTCCAACCCAATTGTAAACACCAGTGCACATGTATCGACGGGGCTGTGGGGTGCATCCCTCTGTGCCCCCAAGAATTGGCTCTTCCCAATTTGGGCTGCACCAACCCCCGGCTGGTCAAAGTGGCCGGGCAGTGCTGTGAAGAATGGGTGTGCGATGACGACATCGCCAAGGATGCCCTAGATGAGATGGACGGTTTCATGGGCAAGGGACATGGGATAGGAGCCTCTGAAATTGAACTCACCAGAAACAATGAGTTGATTGCCATCGGAAAAGGAGGCGCCCCTTTGAAACAACTCCCGGGTAAGTAGACGCTGCGCCTTGTAAAAGGAGTCGTTGAATGAATTCTCTTCCTCGTTTTAAACTCTTAGACGATTGATTAAAAGCATAGTGGACCATTGAAAACTTATAATAACCCTCTTTTCTCTTTCTCTTCTCTCTCTCCTCCCGTCCCCCCCCCCCATTATAGTTTTTGGATCGGAGCCACGCATCATATATAACCTATTCCATAGCCAGAAATGCATTGTTCAAACAACTTCATGGTCCCATTGCTCCAAGACTTGTGGAACTGGTGTCTCGACCCGGGTAACCAATGACAACCCTCAATGTCGCTTGATTAAAGAAACCAGAATTTGCGAAGTGCGCCCCTGTGGCCAGACGGCGCACAGCACCCTCAAGGTCAGTGTCTAACTTAACAGTTAGCCCAGCTTCATGGAAATTGTTACCAGGCACACGTGCCACGGTTTTTCTTCTCAGAAAAATAATCCCCGGTTTTATTTCCCCCCTCCCCCACTTCTTCTTGCAGAAGGGAAAGAAATGCAACAAAACCAGGAAAGCTGCCGAACCCACGAAGTTTACCTTTGCAGGATGCACCAGCCTCAAAAAGTACCGCCCCAAATACTGTGGCAACTGCGTGGATGGGAGATGCTGCACCCCCCAGCAGACCAGAACCGTCAAAGTCCGCTTCCGCTGTGAGGACGGCGAGTTGGTCACCAAGAACGTCATGCTCATCCAGTCTTGCAAATGCATCCACAACTGCCCCCACGCCAACGAGGGCACTTTCCCGTTTTACAGGCTGTTCAATGACATTCACAAATTTAGAGACTAAACGGCCCTTTTGGGGGGCTGGAGTGGGAAACTGAGGGGAGGCAGTGTCAGAATCGGAAATACCCAGACACGTGGGGCCAGGGTGGGCTGGGGAAGGGAGAAGGGACCCTATTGTAGAAGGGACTGCCCAGCTCACTCTTGAGTCACCTTAAAGATGTTTTTGAAACTTCCCAGTGCACTGTGCAGATGGACACTAAGGCAAACGAGATTTGAGAATACTTAATGCTTCATAGTATTGGAGCCCCTTTTTATTGCTTCGTTTTGGAGCCTGTTATGTCGACAACATTCTGCTTTCTGTTTGTAAATTATTTGGTAAACATATTTCTCTCTCTCTCTCTCTTTCTGTGCCTTTTTAAAAAGAGATGATGGGATTAGTGAGACACCTGAAGTCTTTTTGACCCCTTTTTCCAGAAGCAAATTGAGAATTTTCCACCCTTCCCTGATGTGGCACTCTGTGAGTGTAAGCCTGAGTGGCAGCTATGATGTACCAACTGCATCTAAACTGCAAACAGAAACCAGCTGTTTTAAGACTGAATGTTTTTATTTATCAAAAAAAAAATGTAGCTTTTCTTGGGAAAAAATGTAATACTGGAATAAGTTGTAAATGATTTTAATTTTATATTCAGTGAAAAAAATTTATTTATGGAATTAATCATTTAATAAAGAAATATTTACCTAACTTTTGAGTTTGACTCAGATTCAGAGATGGAAAGGGCCTTAGAGGTCATGCAGGTGAAGCTTACTTTGCAGATGGGGAAACTGAGGAGAAGAAAGGTGACTTATCAATATCACATAAATGATAAGGGACAGAACCCAGATTTAAACAGAGTTTGTGATTCCAGATCGAGTGCTTTCCTAGATAGTCTGGTAGTTGGGGGGGGGGGAGAGATACACATGGAGAATTATTGCTGCTATTTCTTCAGCGGAGAAAACCTTGGAATTAAGATCAGACAGTAATGCAATAAGGACAGAATGAGGAAATGATATATTTGAGAACAACTAATGGCTCTTCTCCCCATATAAATACAGTCTGGGAGGTGGGAGTACAATAGTCACTAGACACCAACCATTAGACATTTAAAAAGCCTTTCAATTTATTGTGTGTGAGAATATGGGTCAGGAGAAGGAATATAGACATCCGCTGGGAATATTAGCTGATCTACCTACTTTTTGACAGGGGAAATGAACTCAAGGTGCAGAATAGGCCATATATTTTTAGATAAGGCTAATTCAGGAATAGATTTTGGCTGACTATACCTATTAGTATAAGGGTTTTCCTTTTTTTAATGAGCAAAGGGAGAGGAAATGCTTGTTGATTGAAAAGAAATAAAACTTTTTTAAAAAAGGAGGAAGGGATTCGGTAATGCAGAAATCTGACAGTTAAGATTTGACAATTAAAGGATCATTAGTAATTTTGGAGAGGATGGTATATGGGGCAGGGCAGGAGAGAGGGAAGGAAGCAGACATCAATGAAACCCTTAGAAATACAACAAGAAAAATCACTTCATTCATCACCCAGGCTGCTCATGCTAGAAATGTAGTATCATTGGTCCCTAATCATATCTCAGGAGGGACTGTTTGCTGTTTATAGCCTCTGCCTTTCAAAGAATATTCTTTCAGAAATGTAGATTAAAATACTTCATTAAAATGACACTTGACTGAATGATGGATTGAGCCTGGCTAGCCCATATCTCTCTACAGTGATTTGCTGCAAATTAAAATCTTTTGGGTTTAAAGCAGGAGGGGAAAAAATCTGGGGTATTGGGGGTGGGGAATGAATCCTGCCATCTGGAGAAGGCAAGGCAAGTGTGCTGTCCCTAAATGAGCTTGAAGCAATGACTTGTGTTAATCCTAATAAGCCAGTGATTAAGTAAACATGCTATTAAATGGAGAGGAATGCCAGGAATTTCAAGTACTTTTCCAATAGAGAGGAGAGACCTGCTTGCCTCCCCCTCCCCTTTCTCTTTTTTATAATTACACTTTATATTGGGGGGACATGAATGGAGGTTGGCTATCCGGAGGGTCAAAGGCTAGATGACTGGCATTCTTGAGGAAAAAGACCTGTTTAATGGGGCCAGGAGGAGTTGAGAAGGCTGTATCAATGTTTGGGAAAATGCTGGTCGCCTGTTGTTGAGAAATCGGCATCTATAGAAAGAGTGGACAATAAACCTTTCATAGAAAGGCTTTCCTTTCATCGTTCCTCTCTCCTTGGCTTTAGTTCAAATCCATCCTGAGATATTTCGGTCTGCTCTCCATTAAGAGTACTTAAAATTGCAGGCTGTAAGTGAAGACAAGTTGGGGGTGGGGTGGGGTGGTTCTGAACAGAGGAGGTAGTTGATGGGGGCCATTGGGGTGATTTCTCATGAACTTTCAATACTCTTGCCTAAGTAAGAAGCCCACGATATTTAACTTTGGATTTGCAGCTTTATTAAAATCCAATTTAAGCATAAACATCATTTTACATAAGGTGATACAAGTGTCTGGCCTGAAAAATTACAACCCATGTCATAAATCAAGTACTTTATGCATTTTGTTCTCACAGCAATAGTAGTGAGTCTTATTATTAGCATTATCCCCATTTTACATGTGAGGAAATGGAGGCAATATAGAGGTTTAATGACTTGCTGGGGTCATACATGTCATTTTAGCAATAGGGATTCTGCCTGGGGTTGAACAGACTTTAGGTATTTGGGAATTCAAGAACCACCTGGCCCCTACCAGTCTTGAAGGCAGTTAAACTTGTCTGTGCTATAGAAAAGATAACATAAGGGATGGCTAGTTGGTGTAGTGGATAGAGCACCAGCCCTGAAGTCACTGAGTCTGAATCTGGTCTCAATCACTTAACACTTCCTGGCTGTGTGACTCTGGGCAAGTCACTTAACCCCAATTTGCTGGGGTTAATATTATCCAATTTGTCAAAATTGTTGGCTTGAATTGTTGCTTCTATTCAATAACACACAAGTGTTATTCAATTATTTGTCGAAAGTGGGCTCAATCAATGAATCAATCAACACACATCTTATTGAATTGTTGCTCAATTCAATAATACACAAATGTTATCCAATTGCTGGATAACATAATAAAGGTGTGGGGTTTCCTGATACATTCTTTACTTTATTTTTTATACCCAATAATATTGGGTATTTCTTTACCCAATTGAGGCAATTGGGGTTAAGTGACTTGCCCAGGGTCACACAGCTAGGAAGTATCAAGTGTTTGAGGTCAAAATTGAACTCAGGTCTTCTTGACTAGAGAGCTGGTGCTCTATCCACTGCCCCATCTAGCTGCCCCTTCCTGATATAATTTTGTTGAATATACGTGTAAATCCAGGGATGGGATTTACACATTCCCAGATATAGATTCTTACTATGGAAGATCTTCCAAACTGCTTTTTAGGAAGAGGTCAATAGGCTGTAAATGTCTGGGCAGATAAGATCTGACCAAATAAGTTCAATTGTGGAATGAATATTGATTGACAAGGTGGAATAAGCAGTGCTTTCACATCAAAAGGGGGATAATTGGAAGGGTGGGAGGAGGCTTTACTATATCATCCTAGTAAATTCGAATAGGTTGATGGATTACAGCTGATTTTGTTCAAAGTTAATAGTATATAGTTAATAGCCAGATATCAATAAAACCAAATTATTTCCATTTCTCATAGATATTGGGAGAAAACCCCAGAGACTTAAAACAGATCGGTTTCGTCTGTTGCCAATTTCTGCTTTGAGTCTAGAATGGAAATCTATACGTTTCCCCAAAAGGAAAAAAGAAATCCATACTTCAAATAGTTAGCATTTATATAGGATTTTAAGGTTTGCAAAGTACTCTATAAATTTTGTCCCCACAGTAATAGTAGTAGGTCTTATTATCATTATCTCCATTTTACATATGAGGAAATGGAGGCAATATAGAAGTTTAATGACTTGTAAGTATCTGAGACTGGATTTTGAACTCAGATCTTCTTAACTATATCTGATATTTATCATGTATAGTAAAGCTATCTTTGTATATAGTAAGGATCTTGTTTAGTTCTCATTTTGCTATGCAAAACCACTGGGGATTTTCATGGTGGAAGTTTTAAAGCTAAGAGCTGTAAGCCATTCTTAGATTTGTGTTCTGATTATGGAGTCAGATAAACTGAATTCAAGTCCTATTTCTGATGCCTATTTCCTCACTGATCTTGGGAAAACCATTTCCCTGGTTATCTCAGTTTCCTCAGTTGTAGAACGAGGGTGGTAGTGAAGTTTGAATAGATGGCCTTTAAGATCTGTTCCTGATATATATCCGTGGGTGAATCCCAAGAATCCGTGGGTGATATAGAGCCATAGGAGCATACATTCAGAACAGGGAAAGACATTAAAAGTCATCAATGTAAACTCCTTGAGGTCAGAGTGTTTCATTTTTCTTTTTGTATCCCCAGGATCTAATACATGGCACATAGAAGGCTCTTTGTAGGTGTGTGTTGATTGATTCATTAATTGAATCATTTGACAAATAAAGAACTGTGGTCCAGCAAGGGGGGGTCCATGTGACTTTTGAAAATGAATGAATATGTTCTCAGGCATATACAGAACTTTTTCGTTTTAAGTTGTTTCTCTAATAGCAGTGATGAAGTTATCCTCATTTTAAAGTCACCTGACCATAATTAAGTGTCTAGTTTGTGGTCACGGGAAAAGAAAAAACTAACTGTACTGAGGGTTAATCTCATTAACACTAATGAAAAAATACAATTTTTGAGGTTTAGTAATATTGTAATATTCTCTGTCTCTCTGAGTCTGTCTCTGTCTCTCCCCCTTTCTTCTTCCCCTCTTCCCCTCTCTCCCTTCTTGCTTCTTCCCCTCTCTCTTTCCCTCTCACTGTCTGTCTCTCCATTTCTCTCTTCATTCCTTTATCTATCCCTTCAACCATCCATCTATCATTCATCTATTCACCTATCCATTGCCCTTAACATCCATCCATCCATCCATCCATCCATACATACATACATACATACATGTATCCATTCATCCATATATCCATTGCTTAGTCCATTCATCTATCCACCCATCTATTCATCCACCCTCCCATCCATCTATCCAATCTGGTGAGTAGAAAATAATTACTAGTAAATTAATACAATTATCTGGATAGTTTGTAATCTGGGCTACTATGTAAATTAACTAAGGTTATCCACCATAGGATCATAGATTTAAAAAGGCTAACCTTAGTAGGAACCTTAGTAGTCAGCAATTCAAGTCCTTTCAATTTACAGATGGAGAAACTGAGGCATAGGAAAGGTAAGGGATTTGCCCAAAGTCACATAGGTAGCAAATATTAGAGTATTAAAGAACCCAGGTTCTCTAACTAAATAAGCTGACCCGATTGTACCTATCACTTAGTTTAAAAAAAAAAATTACAATTGTTTTTTCAAGAAAATGTTGAATTTTTAAATTAAAAAAATGTTCTATACATTCTTTTTTGGTTTTCACTCTCAAAACCAAGCCTCTTTTGATAATGTTCTTCAAACTCAGGATAAGCACTTGGCTCCCACCCACCCATCCCAGTTATATCGTGCCATTAAGCAGAATGCTAGAAATGTATGAAGCCATATCTGTGGAATGACTTGAGGATTCAGTCAAAGCGAAGCCGAGAGCTTGATGGAGAACAGATGTGTAAAGAAAAAAAAATCCAGGAAGAGATGCTCACTTCAAAAACCCTAGTTCTTTCTAAAAATAGGGTAATCCCTGGACACCTCTCTTACTATGGAACAATTTAGTAAGCCAGGCTATAGAAACTCACTATCATAGGTAGAATTTGAACTGAGAAAAAAAAGAGAGAAATAATTACTTTTCAATCAACTTAAGGCTGTAAACACTTCTCCCCTCCACTCCTATTCTTAGCGTTCTTGGGATGACATGGATTGTATTTACCAATTCTATTTCTAATTCAGTATCCCATTTTTCTAGAGATCTTCAAAATGGTAGTCAGATAATTTAATCAAAGTTCACCAAACCTGTTCAATTCATCTGACTCTTCTCTGAATAGAATCAGCCCTTCTGATAGTGCACCAAGAAATTTCTCAGACTTGGGGTTGGGTAACTATTGCTGGGTGACTCTTGTTGAGTGACTGACTCCATGGCTACCACAGAGATCAGCTTGTCTTTGGGCATAAATCCTTTTATTTCACTGAAATCTGGAAGGCAGGTCAGGGATAATCCAACCTCTTCATTTTATAGTTGAAGAAGTTCTGACCTCTAAGGGAAAATTAAATATGTTGCCCAAGAGACCATGTGTAGCAAAAGACAAAGCCAAGATTCACATGTAGGTCTTCTATCTCCAAGTCCAATACCTTTTCTGTCCTGCTTCCCCATATCTTCATTTAACTATGGTCGAATGTAGTGGATAAATTACCTGATTTGGATGTAGGAAGAATTGAGTTTATATTCTTCCTCGATACTCAATACAAGCTCCATGATTCCTAGGAGCGGCACTCAAACTCAGCAGTAAACTGTAGGTAATAATAGCACTTTCCAGTTTGCAAACTTTCGTGTTATATAAATGTTTTGCTGTTGTTTAGTCATTTTGGGGATCGTGTCTAATTCCTCATGACCCTAGTTGGGATTTTCTTGGCAAAGATAACTGGATTGGTTTGCCATTTCCTTCTCCAGCTCATTTTACAGATGAGGAAATTGAGGCAAACATGATTAAGCGTCTTGCCCAGGGTCACACAACTAGTAAGTGACTGGGCACACTTGTGCCTCCTAGCCACCCCACATAAACGTTGCCTATTATTCGGATTTGGCAGCTAGGTGGCGCCATAGTGCACCGAGTACCAGACCTGGAATCGAGAAGACTCATTTTCCTGAGCTCAAATATGGCCTCAGACACTTAATAGTTGAGATTCTGGGTAAGTCCCTAAACCTCAGTTTCCTGAACTGTAAATTGGGGTTAATATGCCTGACATATGTTTTTCAGTCATGTCTCCTGCTCTTTGTGATTCCATGTGAGGTTTTCTTGGCAAAAGTACTGTAGTGTTTTGCCATTTCTTTCTCCAGTTCATTTTACAGGTGAGGAAACTGAGGTAAAATAGGTTAAGGGATTTACCAATGGTCACAAAGCCAGGCATATTATAGGCACTTAGTAAATACTAATTTCCTTCTTTCCTTCTTTTCCCTTGAATTAGAAAAAAATATGAGCTAACTATTCAAAATTTGTACTAAAACAATAAATTATAGACCTTCTTTAGCTACTTTATATGATTTTAGATTTCTGTTACCTGAACAAAGAATACCAGAAATCTTACTTTAGTTCTTTAATAATTTCGAAATCAACAGGTCTCGGTTGGAAGGGGTCCTTCACCTTTAGTGAGATTTCTTGAAATGCAGGGGAGGCTTGGGCACTTGATATATATAGATAGAGAGAATTCATCAATTAAGATTAATGTCAAAATGTTTCGACACACTGATAACAGCTCCCACGAGAAGAAAAATGCTTCTGGTTGCCATCCATCCCTTGCTCAACATTTGCACTGTTCAGTTATCCCATAGGAGGGCCAAGTCCTTGAGAGCAAGCCCTTGTCATGTCCACTTGAAACATTTATTATGCTCCTGGCATAATATGTGTAAGGATTTTACACACAAGCATAGGTAATAGAAAACCCAAAATGAAATAATGTCTGCCCTTAGAGAGCTTATATTCCAAACGGGAAAGGTACAGAACATATAGCATGTACTCAGATAAGTAAGTCCAAAGTATAGGGAGAAAGCATGGCACATTAGAAAGGCTACTGGTTCTGGAATAAGAAGATCTGAATTCAAATTCTACTTTTTGTCTGTCTTGTCTGAGACAAGTCATTTAACTGCTCTGCATCTCATCTGTAAAATGATTGGGGAAGGTGGAGTTGGAGTATGTGGCCTCTGAGGTACCTACCAAACTGCAGATCTGTGATCTCCTTGTTTTAAGGAGAGGTTGCACTGAAAAGAGGGATGGCTGAGGAAATGGGGTTCAAAGTCTTTCCCCTCTTTTATACTGTCAGTTATGAACTCAGTGATCCATTTAACTTTTAAGGGCCCCAGACAATTTTCTAAGATTGATGTGTTGACAATCTATACTGGAGAAAGTTGTTTCTATACCTGCAATTCTCTGCATTAAAGAAATCATAGATAATTTAAAAGTAATTTTAAGAGGGACAGTGAACTATTCACTGGGGAGAAATCAGGAAAGGGTAGCTACAAAGACGTTCTAGACTAATTTCATGGAAAAAAAAAGGATGACCAACAACTAGGATGGGTGAAAAAGGATCTCTTATGGGAGGATGTCTGTGTCCCAGACTTCCTCTCCATTTCTGATCCCCAGTGTTTACCACAGTGCCTTGCATACAGCAGGCACTTAAGAAATGTATGTCTAATCAAATTTTTCTTGTAGATATCTAGCATCTAGCCTTTCGCCAAGCCCTGGCTTTACTGCGAAATGCTCATTACTATGATTTCCAGAATTGTCACTGGAATTATCTCCATGCTTGATGCTAGAGGAGGATTTTAAGGTTTTTGGTTTCAAAACTGAGAAAGCTTGATCTACACTGTAATAGGAAAAACTGTTTCCACATTGGACTCAATGGATGGCAAGGTGACAAGTTACTCTTCAATGGGCCAACAAAAGGCATACTCGCCTGTCGAGGTCCAGACATGCACCTCCCATTAATTTTCATGGGAATTACCTTTGGAAATCCCCCTGCACATCAGGAAGAAAGCCAGACTCCAGGGAGGGGCTGGGGGGGGATTATTCCTGGCACAACAAACTCTCCGCTTGAAATGGAAAATGACTGGTTCTACCACATCATCAACTAGACCTTGAACAGTTAATAAAAATAAAATTTGACTTCCCTACAGGATATCCTCAAAGCAGCTGGCAGGTCTCAAGATTGGGGGGGGAAAGGGGAAAGAGATCAGAGCTCCTGACCCAGTCATCAGAGCTTTCTTTCCCATAAACAGCAGCTGCTATAACTGAGACAGCCCCAGAAGCAGCCTGTGGAGGGGAACAGAGGCTATGGGGATGACCTAACACCTCTGCTTATTGATCATGAAGTAGAATCTCACATCTTAGCATTTATTATTTTTAATAACAATATACCACCTACCAAGAAGGCTTTTTTTTCATTTTAGAACTTTAAATCCTAATTTTGCAGATAAATAGAAAGCATAATGAAAATGTCTTCCTTTAAGATTGCACCCAAAAGTCACCTCCAATAGGCTTTTTTTGGTGCCCATGGCCATTTGGGTTTTCCTATTTAAGATTACCTTCCTCTACCCTATCTGTATCGTGTCTTCTTCATTTGAATGTAAGCTCTGATATCATATTGAACCACACTACCTGAAAATTTGAGTTTGAGTTTGAGTTTGATTCTGATATTTTATACCTGTAGGGCTCGCTTAACTTCTCAGTTTGTTTTGATATAAAATAGAAACAATAATGTTAATGTTACCAATTTCACAGAGTTATTGTGGGGAAAGTAGTTGTTAACCTTAAGAGAAATAAAGTAACAAAACAGATGATCATTTTTATCTAGAAAGGCTGCATAGGAGAAAATCTTCCAGTGGGGAAAGTGTTTAAATAAGAGAGTACTTATTTTCTTATTATAGCAAAATGCTTAGCTGAAATAGCATGGAATAAGTATGCGATCTGATGTCAGAGCTCTAGATTTGAATTCTTTCCCTGCTAGCTAGGTGGTCTTATGTAAATCATTGTACTTTTCCTGGTCCTTAATAGAGTCTATAAAATAGAGTCTTAAAGGCACTCATGAAAATAGGGGGTAGGGCAGGATAACCTCTGGGTCCAAATCTATGATCCTTAGTGTGTCTCCACAAGCTTTTTTTTGAAATTTTCTTTTATTTATTAAACTAAATACAAAATAAGAAAGAACAGAATAGAAAAAAGAAAGACAGAAAAGGAAAATAAGCATTACAAAACAAAACATTGTCAAGTGCCTAGAGGAACATCAGGGAGGACTCAAAATGTATAATGATAAATTTCTTATTTCAAGAAAACATAGAATAATAAAAGAAAGTATATTCATGAGTGTCCATTTTTCCTTTCCTTCCTTGTAGGTTATTCTCTTGTTCTCTTCTGAGCACTTTTTACTTTATTCTTTTTCCCCCTTTTCCTCATGCTTTTAATTACTTAGTACCTAGCACATAGTGGGTATTAATAAATATTCATTGAATTGAAAAGACAAGCATGATAATACATTTTCATTTGCTCAACAATGTACCTATGGATTCTACAGGCATATTATATACTCTTCTGCTAAACTCTTATTCGAATTCTTTGTGATATGGGTAACCTAGTACTTGGAAAATTAGATGGTATAATGGATAGAGCAAAGGCCTTGGAGTTAGGAAGATTTATCTTCCTGAGATCAAAACTGGATTCAGACATTTCCTAGCTGTGTGACTCTGAGCTATATGATATAATCTTCCAACTGAGATTCTATATACAAGTTCTGTGCTAGACGTGTGTGTGTGTATGTATGTGTGAAGCAGTACCCAATCTAAAACAAAACAAAACAAAAATTAATTCCCTGAGCTTCCACAATAGATTCCTCAAACAGCTCACCCCTTTCCATCCTATCAGAAATACTGATACGTATTTCATTTACAAACCTTCAAGAGCTGGCTCCCCTTACCAAATATCAGGTCTTAGGTTCTTGTCTATTTTTTCTCTGGACTCCTAAAATGCAGGCTATCAGACTATGTTTCACTTCTCTTTCCTCTAATGATTCTATGATGGAGCAGTCACATGTCCCAAGGTTCATATGCCCCCCATTTTGTTACTGATATCATTTGTTTCTACATTGCCTTTATTACTCCTGTATGATTCAGCCCTTCCCTTCCTAAAGAACTATCCTTTTAAAAAAGGGGAAAAAAAAGATGGTCAAATCACTTACCTCTGATTGCTTTACCATTAATCCCCTCCCCCTTAAGAAAAAAAACAATCGAGAAAATAAGCAAACAGTCAACACATTAAAAAAAAAAACCCTGATGTTATAGGTACCTCTGTAAAGGAACAGGGAGGTATCTTCTCATATCTATTCTTTGAAACCAAGCTTGGCCATTTTAATTTCACAATTTTCAGTTTCAGTGGCTCATGTGGCTTCTCCTTCAATACCCAAGAGAGTTCATTGGGTTGGATAGCTTACTGGAAAATCGTTTCAATGATACCAAACTATTCACTTCCATAAAAGCCCATCTTCTGGACAGAGTATTCTTTTGATGATGATACTTGATTCTGAATCAGGGAATACCAGTTTCAGAACAATTATATCCAAGGTCAATAGCAGCAAACATGAAGAGGTTAAATAAGCTGTACCTGATGTGTTACTCAATGCTCCCTCCCATAAGAACATGGACTTTGAGAGGTCACAGCTGAAGGGACTTTTTTTTTCATCCTCTTTAGGACAATAATCAGATGGAATTAAATTGACTAGCAATGCGAATAGGTACATTCAATTTATTATTCTTATTATTCATTTAGTACTAGAATGAGAAAGTAGGCTGAATGAAACACATCATTTTAGAATTGGAATCTGATTTGGGGACTGAATAAAATGGAACCTTCAAATATCTTTCAGGCCACATCCTCAACATTGCTCTTTCCTTCTCTCCATTCCTTGGTCTTCTGGATCCTACTTCCACAAAATGTTTTGTAACTCTCTCCTTTCTCCACTCACAGACTCTTTAGCCTTGTTCAGATCCTCATCATGTCCTTCTTGGACTGCAAAAGTTTCCCAATTAATTTGTATCATTGCTTTCTAGTCTCTCCATTCTTCAATCTTCTGCTGCTGATATTTCATGAAACAAACCAACCAAAACTATAACTGGTAATTCTATTCCTTTCTTATAAAATTTAAAAAATCTCCTATTTGTTCTTATTAATCTGGCTTTCACCTATCTTTCCACTCTAATTTCATATTATTTTCCTTCACATCATCTCTATTCCAGTAAGGAGTTATTGATCCTCACTGGTTAAGGATATTTCTTCATCTGAGTTCTTTATGCTAATAAATTCAGGAGTCGGGGTGAAAATATTATGTCCTTGTAAGTCTTTTCTTTTCCAAGCTAATCACCCTTTTAAAATTTTTTCCTTCAACCGTGTCTTAATTGACATTTTCAGACCTTTCACCATTATAATAACTTTCTTCTTTTATCAATGTGCCTTTTAAAATACAATACCAAGAATGGAACACATTCTGGCCAGGGAAGAAAAATTATCATAGTTTGTATTGAATGCTATTCTTTTATTAGTGATGATTAAATTAGCCTTTTCAGCTGCTATATAAAACTGTTGATTCATATTGATTTTTCAGCTTCTGAAGGTTCCTAAGACTTTCTCCTGAGGATTGCTGTTTTGCTGAATCTGGACCAGTGGTTCTCTTACCTTTGTTCTCAGTATTTTTATAGTATTAAAAATTACTGAAGATCTATCCAAAGAGTTTTTGTTTATGTGGGTTATATTTATAGATATTTACCATATTAGAAATAAAAACTAATTTCAAATTTATAGAACATCTGTAAGGGTTTCAGAGACCCCACCCCCAGGATTCTCTGGACTACACTTTCAAAACTATCAATCTAAATCACCCAATATTGGTTAGTTGATTTTTTTGATCCAAAATGCAATAGTTTACATTTATCCTTATTCTGTTTCATGTCTAGTTTTAGATTATTTTAGAAAAATATTTTCTTATCCTTCTGCAATTATTCTAAGGTTATCTGCATGGGAAAGTTCACTGACTCGAGTCAGAGGATATGACTGAAATTTTATTTCTGATTTTTAATACCTGGATGGGGGGGAAGGATAAGTCATTTAACCTTCCTCACCTATAGCTTCCTCATCTACAAAATGAAAGGGTTGAGCTGGATAGCTTCGGATAGCTCTTTCAATCAATCAGAAAGCATTTATGAAGTACCTGCTGTGCACCAGACACTGTCCTTGACAGCAGATACAAAGGCAAAAATTAACATTCCTTGCTCTTAAATATCTTATGTTCTATTAAAGGAAAATGTACATATGTAACTATATTTAAAATGCATACCCCTAAAAATCTTAATAATAAATGAGTGAAGTTATGTTCCCTGGGCAAAATATTAATTTCAGAGTCCAAGAGAGGAATTCAGCAAGGAATAAAAATGGATACTATCCTTTCCTTACCCTTCAGACCTTTTTCTCTTCCTCCTCCTCTTCCTCTTCTTCTTTTCTTCTTCTTTTTCTTCCTCTTCTCCTTTTCTTCTTCTTCTTCTTCTTCTTCTTCTTCTTCTTCTTCTTCTTCTTCTTCTTCTTCTTCTTCTTCTTCTTCTTCTTCTTCTTCTTCTTCTTCTTCTTCTTCTTCTTCTCCTCCTCCTCCTCCTCCTCCTCCTCCTCCTCCTCCTCCTCCTCCTCTTCCTCTTCCTCCTCCTCCTCTTCTTCTTCCTTCTTCCTCCTTCTCTTCCTCCTCCTCTCTTCTTCTTCCTCCTTTTCTAATATATTTGTCCTTGTTTGGAAAAAAAAAAAAGCTAAATAGAATCCTATCTAATTGGCCAGAGGGCTACCCCTGGAGTGTTATCAAGGCAGTTTAGGTAGTGGTGGCTAAAAATCTGGATTTAATTCCTCATATCAGAATTCCCTGGCACAAGGTAGCTTATGGTCTGTATATAAAAACATTTTTCAAAACCTTTTTGAACTTCCAACTTTGACTATGTCCATATGAGCATCTCAATCTTCCTGCCAATCAGGGGCACCCTAGAAAGCTAGGTTTTCTTTTTATCTAAACTGATAAATTATTAAATAGCTCTTCTGCTGAGGGAAAGATGATTAACCACCTGGGGGGTTCAAAAAGCTCTTGGAGGGTGGTCTGATAAACAGGGTGGCTGGCCTTGGCAAGGGTGTCTGGTCACAGCCAGAGTTTTCCTTCCAGGCCTTAGGGCTGCTGCCCACAGACCTGAGGGATGACACTGGCTACTGATGAAGGGAACATAGTGATGAAGGGAGCATTATACTGGAGGGTTCCTAGAACATTGGCAGCAGAGGTTCACATATGATGGGGGAAGTGTCTAAAAGAAACCATTTTATCCAGGCCTGAGAACAGATTGGAAAAAAAAAAAAAAACAGGCATCAAAAATTCCACTGATCTAGCAAAAGCTGCATTGGGACCGACCACACTGACCAACCTCACTCCCCTTCCCCTACCAGATTCAGCAGTTCTGCCAGAGGGGCACAGGCTTCTTGTGGGGTAGAGCGGTAAAGGCTTCTCAGAGGCAACAGACTTGAGAGGGGGATGGTCTCTGTAAATATGGGCTTCATGATCCAGGATTTAGAGTTACCAAAAGCTCCATGAATTCATTCCCCACCCTCTCCTGCTGCTCCTCATCTTGTTAGACTAAGTGATCAAGAGCCCTGCTCTGCTCCAGATGCTGCTGAGTTTCCCCACAGATGTGAGCACCAAACTAGAAGGAGAGACCAGGGGAACTTCCATTTTTCTTTGGGATGTAGCATGACTGTCCATAGGCTTAACCTAGTAACTTTTCCAGAGACCAATCAATTAATCAAAGCATTTCCTTTTTGTTAATAATTTGTATTTACTTATTTTGTCTTTAAATTGTCTAGAGTTTCCTGATATGTTCATTCTTCTTTTCTTCTCCCTTAGAGTCATCTGTTATAACAAAGAATTTCTTTTAAAGCAAAAGTGAAAGAGAAGAAAACTAAAAAAAAAAATCTTAGATCAGATGCAATATTGCCCACCTGCAAAGGAGTGAGAGAAAGGAACTTTTCATATTGCTTCATTGAGACTAATTTTAAAAATACTTTCAAAACATTCATTTCTTAATGTTTGGTTTTGTTTTCCCATTTATATTGTTGTAATTATTGTATGAGGCAGCTAAGTGGCTTAGTGGATAAAGTGTCAGTTCTGGAAGCTGGAAGAGGTGAGTTCAAATCCAGCCTCAGATACTTACTAGATGTGTGACCCTGGGCAAGACATTTAACTCTGTTTGCCTCAGTTTCCTCATCTGTAAAATGATCTGGAGAATGAAATGGCAAATCACTTCAGTATCTTTGCCAAGAAAAACCCCCAAAAGGGGTCACTCAGAGTTGGAATGACTGAAATGAAATCACCACCAGAACAATACATTTCAGGTACCATGTAAGAATAAAAAGACAAAAGTGAAACAGTTCAATACTAAGTGAAGTGAATAGAACCAAGAAAACATTGTACACGGCAATAACAATACTATGATCAGTTTTGAAGGTACTTTTCAACAATGAGGTGATTCAGATCAGTTCCAATAGACTTGTGATGGAGAGAGCCATCTGTATTCAGAAGGAGGACTATGGGAACTGAATGTGGATGACAACATAGGATTTTCACCTTTTTTGTTATTTGCTTGCTTTTTGTTTTCTTTCTCATTTTTTTTCCTTTTTGATCTGATTTTTCTTGTGCAGCATGACAATTGTGGAAATATGTATAGAAAAACTGCACATGTTTAACATATATTGCTTTACTTGCTATCTAGGAGAGGGGATAGGGGGAAGGCAAGGAGAAATATTTGGAACACAAGGTTCTGCAAGGGTGAATGTTGAAAACTTTTTGCATTTATTTTGAAAATAAAAAGCTATTATTATTATTTTAAAAAGAAGATAGCTTCCTTCCTTCCTCTATTCTGAAGTGGGAATAAAATATAATGATCCTGGTGTTAGAATACTTAAACTTGAGACCCATCTCTGACATTCAGTAGGTGTGTGACCTCCATCAAATGAAGCTAATATTTGTTAAGGTGCTCAGCACAGTATGTGGCACATCAGATTCACTCAATAACATTCTTATTCCCTTCTTCTTCCCCCCTGGTCAATAATAATATTCCTGTCCCCTTCCTTCCAGTGCAATGAGAGAAGCACTCTTTAAACCTTAATGTAGGGGCAACTAGGTGGTGCAGTGAATAGAGCATCAGCCCTGAAGTCAGGAGGTCCTGAGTTCAAATTTGATCTCAGAGACTTAACACTTCCTATCTGTGGGACCCTGGGCAAGTCACTTAAACCTAATTGCCTCAGCAAAAAACAAAAACAAAAACAAAACAAAACACTTTAATATGCTGTATAGTAGGAATTATCAAAATTTAGAGTGGGAAGACTTGTTTGATCTTGATAAATCTATTTCATGCAAATTACAAATGTACCAGACTTTTTATGTCTCAGGCAATTGGGAAGTTACTTCAAAAGTTCAATCCTTTGTCGCCTACACCAATTAAATCTTGAGAATTTTTCATTGCCTTTTTGGAGAAAAACTCTTGAAGTATGAGTGATAGAGATTTTACTTGTGAGATGTGTCAAAACTAGCTGACCCTATGTTGGTATACGTTGCTTTTGTCACAGAGAGGATCACAGACAGTAGAAGAAGACTGCTTTGATGGTAGAGAAGCTTTTGACTTTCTGAGGACATGACAGCCATCCTGAAAACAGTTAAATACATTAATGCTTAGTCTCCAAGACTGTAAATTGCAATTGCAGAAAATGTACGTTCTTATAACCTCGTTGGGTGATTCCAATTGAAACATCAGCCCCATATGCTTCACAGATGTAAATAACAGGAAAGAATCCAGAGATGCATTTTCATTCAAGATGGAAAAGGAGATGAGAGAGATAAGGTGAGAAAGGAGATAGTTCTCCAAGGACTGGGTTCCTGGGACAGAGACTATCTCAAGAGCAGAGGGAAAAGAAAATCCCACCTCAGGTGTCTACTAGCTGTAAGATCCAGGGCCAATCACTACCTCTCCCTGCCTGTTTCCTTATCTGCAAAATGGAGGTAATAATAACTATGGTATTCCCCTCACAGCCTTATTATGAGGGCAAATGAGATCATAGATCATAGCTCTAGAGCTGAAAATGTCTCTTTCACCAGATAAGGAAACTGAGACCCACAAACACTGAGATTTGTTCAAGGTCATAATGTATATACAGTTATGTGTATTTATTAATATTATTATTGATTAAATCTGTGATGTGGGGAACTCTCAGATGAAGAGTCTCCCTCTACTAACATAGGTTTGTAATTCTCTGCAACCTATAGCTTAAGAGAATTTCCTAGAGCAGGGAAAGGTTAACTAATGTTCTGAGTCACAAAGCTGCCGTGTGTGTGTGTGTGTGTGTGTGTGTGTGTGTGTGTGTGTGTCTCAGAAGTAGGATTTAAATCCAGTTTCTTCTGCCTCTGAGGTTGGGTTTGTATCCATGCTGCCTTTTATTACAATAATTATTCCCAAACAGAGAAGGATGACAAAGCAGTGATTCGCATCCATTCCCTTTTCAAATGTTACATCAAGAAATGGAACGAGTACCATTTCTAACTAAAGAGCAATGAAGACTTTAACAAGCATCACCAAAGGAGCTAATGAGTCCAAACTGGTTAATGCAATCCATGTGTCGGTACAATTTTTCACGCCACTGAGCTCCAGGGAGAAGGATCATCCTCTTGGAAGACAAGAATGACTGTCACGCCTGGCAATGACAAAATTGACATACCAAATCCAATATAGATTATAGACTATTCCTCTTGGGTTGTTCACATGCTATTTAAAAACTTTAGTTGCCAAATGCATTTTCACCCGAGTGCTCCCGCTCTGACAGGCAGATGTGTTTCAGTTTCCAGATAAGAGCTATTTTGAAGAAGTGCTGTTTTATAGAAATAATGCCATGCAGACTCACGAGCCTGATTAGCTCATTAGGCAACAAATATAATTGCATTCTTGTGGTTCTCTCTTCCAGGCAGATCTTTTCCTAAAGACCAACTATGTAGTCAGCTAGGAAAAAAAAGATTCCAGGAGACTGAGGGGAAGGCAATGGACACAACCTTCTGGGTATTATGCCATCTGTTTTGCAAGTAAAATATTATATCATCTCCTTTCTAAGCCATACCTTCATTCCCAAGGAAGGTCTTTTTCTCCTTCTCTTCCTTCTCCAAAGAATTCACCCTTCCAGTTGTGCTTACATGTTCAGGACAAGTCAACAAATATTAGGCTCTTACTATGTCGTGTGGAAAGCACTGTGCTAAATGCTGGGAGTACAAAAAGAAGCAATGAGTTTACATTTTAATAGGAGACGAAAATGTAAAAAAGAAACAAATGAAAATAGAATGGGGAAGAAGTCTGCTGAAGGCAGGATGGAGCCAGAAGTGGATAGCAAAGAAGGAGTCAACTGACCGATTAAGAGGAAATGACCACTCATAGAAAAGTATTGAAGGGTTGGAAGGATCTTTCAGGGTGAGATGATGGCTAGATCATTGTGGAGATAAAAGTCTGCAGAGTCTGAAGGAGAGCCCAGTGAGGAACATAGATCCCTTCTTCCCTTTCCAAAAAAGCCTTTCAGAAAGTTCTATTATCCCCCATCTCTAGAATGCTCTTTCTCTTCTACCTCTTAGAAACCCTAGCTCTCTTCAAGATTCATCTCTTAATCAGAGACCTTTTCTGTTCTCCCTATTGTAAGCACTCTACCCCATACTTTCTATATGTCATACCCTCTCTGCCTTATATATTTTGTATTTACTCATTTATGTGCTTACTTGTGCCCCCTCATCCCTATCTGTGTCAGCCACAGGGTCCTCATCCCATTCTTCCCTACTGTTATGCTCATTGGAACCCAGTTGTATTATTATTATTATTATTATTATTATTTTGTTGAGGCAACTGGGGTTAAGTGACTTGCCCAGGGTCAAAGTGTTAAGTGTCTGAGGTCAAATTTGAACTCAGGTCGTCCTGACTTCAGAACTGGTGCTCTATCCACTGCACCACCTAACTGCCCCAAACCAGTTGTATTATTAACAGAGTCCTTTTATATTAGATCTGTGTCCTTCTTTCAGAAATTACTTAGACTCTGTTATTTACTTAAATGAGCACATGTTATTTCCATCCAATAGAATGCAAGCTTCTTGAAGACAGGGACTGTTTTATTTTTACCTGTATAATAATTCTAACATCCAAGCTGATTTTGGGCACCTAGTAAACACATGGGAAACTTTGGAATTGATTGAGAGACAGAGAGACACTGGCACTGGACTGCTCAGCATGGTAAGCCTGCATCTAAAAAGCTTTTGTGCTCAGCATACAGCAGAACAGTAGTAGCTCAAAACAATTGTGAGATGCACAAGTTTAGAGAGACATTTCTACCCCAAATGTTCACATGCTCTTTTTGTGCCCAACTCATGGAAGAGCATTCCAAGCTAATGTCATTCTGAACAACTGCAATCAAGCACATTATCTCTTGACCTGAAATTGATGAGTATGAGGAATACAAAGAAATCTGGAATGATTTTTATGAAATAATCTCAAAGCCGAGATCAGAACTAAATCAGAACTGGAAGAATCAAGAACGCTAACTACAATCATAGAAGAAAAATGGATATGAATGAAGGGACAAAGTAAAAATCCTGATGGAATCAGAGGAAAGCATTAAAATGCTGTTCCAATACCTGATGCTCTGAAATGAATTAAATTGTCACTAAACAAATTTAAAATATAAATTACTATTAAGCAAGTATAATTAGTGTGTTGATGTCTGATATTACAATTTTAATGAATAGTTTACCAATTTTTTAAAATCAAGGATTTGAATCATTTCAGGAAGTCTTAACCAGATGCCAACTGAGTAATTTAAATATTTTGATAACTATATAGCAAAATACTTTATATTTAACAATTATATTTCAATATAAGTAGTTGTTTTGTAATCTGTTGTATTTATGCATTTTAAAATAGTATTATAAGAAGGAGTCTGAATTAGCTTAAATGTAAATTGTTGCTAAGCAAGTTTAATTAGTTGCATTGGTGTTCAATGTTAAGTTCTTAATGAACTTCATTTAAATAAATTTAAATAAATGTGCGTTTGGACCCTAGGGCTTCTTAATCAGATGTCCAATTAGATTTTTAAAACAAATATTTTGATATAACTATATTTCAATACAAAGTTGCTTGGCAATCTTGTATATTTTGTTTTATTCATATAACAACATTATTCTAAGAAAGGCTCCATTGACTTCAGTGGATTGTCAGAGGGGTCAGTGACTCAAAAAGAAGCTAAGAATCCTTGGGGCGGGGCAGGTAGATGGCAGTGGATAGAGCATCAACCCTGAAGTCAGGAGGACCTGAGTGCAAATCTAATCTCAGACACTTAACATTTCCTAGCTGTGTGACCCCGGGCAAGTCACTTAATCCCAATTGCTTCAGAAAAAAAAAAAAAAAAAAAAA